>LQNS02278160.1:1749889-1761764 GCA_001587735.2 Parhyale hawaiensis
AACTTGTCGTTCAAGATGGTCCCATAAATTCTCGTTGGGTTCATGTCTGGAGACTTAGCCGGCCATTCTAGTTGCCTTACATCGCTAGTATGGTTTTCATGCCAATGTATGACCGATCTAGCACAATGTATACGGCTGTTATCATCCTAGAAGATTGGCAAAGTAGCAGTTCGATGTTCATGAGGATACTGTGCAGATGGTGCAACTTAGTCATTTAACAAATCAATGTAGCCTTCTTGATTCAGTTTGATGGTTGCTTCAACCAAAGGACCCACTTCCGAGAATTAAATCAGAAATAGCAGAAGAAGGGCCGTCATTGACGTTTTACAACAATTTCATCCCTGTTGCAAAGCGATTTCTGTCAATAAGTCGTGAAATGCGGCTGCGGTCCTTAACAGTTAGTGATTTTTTGGACCTCAATTATGCTTAGCATTGTCCTCTGTACCCGATTGTTTCCATTGTTTGAAGACTCGCAAAACAGTACGGCGTAAAACGCCAGCAAACTCCGCTACTTCCTTTACTCGATGTCCCTTAGATCGACCAAAAGCGACAATTCCTTCTTGCCATTCCGTGACATCTTGCTTTCTTCTCATCATTCCGGAGCAGATCAGGAACAGGTCAATGCCTGTTCAGCTGTGCATGAAAACTGGCGCCCCCAAAGTGCTTCGACAAAACGTTAATATCTATGGGGCTCAAAATTCTGCTATCATAGGTGTTCGTGGTGGTCCTACACTTTATTAGTTACAGGAGACTAATTTTGTTTCTGGGGAACTTACCGTGGTCTATTACATATACTATTTCGATGTTGGGAAGTTACCTAATACGTTCCCTTTCTGATACAGTATAATTTCATGGCTGTTGTAGACATTCATATTTTTTTCAAGTTTATCTTTGCTATGCGTTTAATATTCTCCTCTTGTTAATCTGGGCTGTTTGCGCGCTCATGACAGCATGCCAACGCTTTTCTCACTGTATATGGATTATAGAAATAAGCTATCATGGTTGAACGGAAGTTACTCTCTTTACGCGAGTGGTTGCTTCCTCTGCCATTATACCAATCAGAATGGATATTTTTCAATGCGAACGAGCATTCATCGGAGCTAAGAACTCCTCCTCCAGGAGTCGCAAACTCTCAACAGCCAAAGCTTCCGAGGCCACCTTAATCCGTCTTCTTCTCTCTCCCGCTCCAACTACACAGTTTGACACTCTAAGCTCCGCATATCAGCGGCTCTTGATCGTGCTTGCGTGCATTCATGATAATCTCTTTGGCAGGGACCCTTCAACTTTTTTTTCACTTGAGGCTCAGATGACGGCACCTACTTGCTGAGAAGTAAAGAACTCCTGGTCATGGTCCAGAGGCAGCTTACGAATTCTTCACTTAAGGGCCTACTTTTTTTTTTTAGCTCCTGGTCCAGGAGAAGGCGTGTGCCTATGAATTGTTTGCAGAAGCCGGTGGCAACTTCACGGGCAGATGACACCTGAATGCCATCGAAGGTAATGGGCTGGTTAGGGGCAGCGGATTTACGTTTGCCCGACAAGCTACGGATAAGATTCCATAGTCCGGAGGGGTGAGATTTATTATCGCACGTTTCGACTGTGTTGATCCATGCCTTCGTGGCACAGGCCGTCAAGGCATTTGTGGAGCGGCCTTCAAGATCTGGAAGGTTGGGGTGGTTGGGGCCTCGGGTTCGGAGCTCATCACGCTCCTGAATAGTGCCCTGGCCTCTTCAGAAATAGCAGGAATGAAAGATTGCCAACATCCTGCTGGGATACAACGCTTTACCGCCTTGAGAAGTGTATGTACTTCTAAAAGATTTCTCACCCTGCGCCCAGGAGGAGGGAAGTTACAGCTCCCGGAAGGTTCGTTTGGGGAGTTCCGGGAAGCTCTCCCAAGCGGCCTCATTATAGTTGATGAAATTTTTCCGGGGGACAGGGGGAGGGGGTGAGAGGTGGTCAAGGGAGATCGAGGTAAGTAGGTAGGTGGTCACAACCTAGCTTAATGCAGGTTGACCACGTGACTGAGGGAACCAACCCCCTTCCGTCGATGAGTTCCTCCTTCCGAGCAGCTCCTAAACATATAATAACCTAATTTGGAGCGTTCAGACTTACAGGGAGTGAGAAGATACACTTTTCCCCGTGACAATATTCATTGGAATATTGGACTTGGTCAGCACTGGTAAGTGGTGACATTTTAGAAAGATCATTTCGGTCAGTCCAGTGCTATAAGACAAAAAAGTCAAAGGACGCACCGGACGAAAAGTCGTTTAGGTTCCATTTTAAGGCCTACTTGGGAAAAACCAGATATCTGTGGTCAGGCAAGGTATGGTGTAGTACGTAATATTTACCGTAACATTTGTAATTAAAATGAATTGTCCTAACTAACAATTTGGCAAACTAAACATTACAAGAGCAGCAACAACACCAATGCTCTTCCAATAGGTTTTGTATAGAGCTGTGCAACTGCGAATAAAGCAGTGATTGGCACCAGCCTACTGCCTATTCTGTAATTTGTATGTGTTACAAAAGTACTCTCGATGTGTTGTGCGACAAAACGCAGTCAAGCACTTACGACTAGCAGCAACTGTGTCATCGTACCAATTTGTCTAGGCTCCTAAGCTAATACCTGGAAGTATGAATGATGTGGCCGTCATCGATGCCCTTCTGTCTCATGCTGTTCACCGCCAGCTTGGTGAGCAGACACAACCCCACCACGTTCACTTCCTGCATAGTGCGCCACTCCTCGGTTGTTCCTTCTGTTGAAGCAAATGTCACAGACTAATAATACTATAAAAGTGTGCTAATACGTCACGGAAGATACCAATGTATTTAGAAAGTACTGTAGTATTAAGCCCATTGTCTTGTCATTACTATGTTCTTATTCCTCAACAAGTAAGAGCATTGGAAGAGTTACGCTCCTTTGAAGATAAAACAAGGTTAAAGACATAGATTCCAATGCTCTATTTCTATTTTAAATTGTCTGGTAATGACTATAAGCCTCACAAGAACCCGAACTGCGCTACTCGTCTGAACTTTGCATATCCGACACGGGTGTTCTGGGATACACAGTCACCGCAGCAGGTGGCACGGCTGGTGTCTACACTCTTCACCGGTGCACTGCTTCATTTCATCTTCGGCCTGCATCACATCAGTAGAGGGTTGGATAAAGTCATTACAACAAATAGTTAAGTGTAGCACATGCCTCCATTATGGTTCCATAAATAATATCCATAGCATATGCAACGGACTCTCACCACACCAGAACTCCTCCGTGATAACTGCTGCACATCACTGCACTACCAATCGTTTCTTGTGCTACAACGAAGGAACTAAAGGACTTCGGACTATCTTCGCAAATTAACATCCAGAAAGGGAAAGAGCAGCAATGAGGACTGCTTAGAACACAAAACTTCTGTCATTGATAGGAAAGCCCAACGAACCGTGAAAGCTTCTAACATCTTTAGATGAAAATGACTGACCATACAAAGGAAGTACCTAAGAAATTAAAAAAGACTCATAAAGAACTTCATTACCTAAAAGGGAACTGCTGTAGCAGATGCCTGCGTTGTTGATGCAGCAATGCACGGCACCAAACTTCTGTATCACTTCCCTAAACATGCTCTCCACCTCCTTATCTTTGGTCAAGTCACAATGGATGGCGGTGAGGGACCCAGGCTGGCCGGAGAGCTCCTTAGCGAGGTCCTGGAAGAAAAAGTACAACAAGAGAATTTCAACAAAGTCTATGTCAACCGTAGTCTTATCCAGAAATTTGTCAATATCGAACGCGGCACAGTGGTGTCAGCTGTCAACGTCTGTGAGGTCACAAATTATATCTTCTGAGGATAAAATGGTCCCATACGCTGCTGTCGTGATCCTCAGTTGTTTTGAAAGGGAGCAGTTCCTTAGCTGAAATGCGCTATATTCCGGGCCCAAGGAGAGAGGACACAGACTAATGAAAATACAGACGTGTAGTTTATTCTAAGCGCAGTTCAGCTCTTCCTGGAGCTTTTGTTACATCATAGTTAAGCCATCACTGTTGTGCCTTGAGCATTTTTTAACGAGAATAATGTTTGAACTGGGCAAAACGAGAAAATATTGACCAACAAGTCACTTCAGAGTTTTGTAGCCAAGAAACATCAACAAAATTTCGATCGGCGTGAGCTATGCAAATTAAACTCGTATCATGTATACCAACTTGAGATGAAAAGAACAGTTGAAGAATGTGACGTCATCATTAAGACACATATTTTCTTGCAAAATTCTGAAGAACAGCCAGTATGTGCCTTTCTTATTCTGTGGGAGAGGGTCTCTGCAGGTCCTCCTTGGGAATAGTGAAAATTGCATGTTCGGAAAATGTTTTTTTTTTTCAAAACAAAAAATGGGTGTCATTTCAAAGTAGTATAGGCCCATTGTATTCCCTAAAGATATAATTTATGACCTATATGGATTTCTTACCGTATCCATAACACCGAATCGGACCTAGGTTTAACTTCGAGCATTGCTGATCGGCCTGCAATAAAGCAATGAATTTTCTAAATGTCAGAAAAAAAGCTTAGATACTGAATAGCTGTGAAGCCGCACACGCTCATCTCAGGGTGCGTTTAAGTTAGCAGTTGTAATAACGACAACATGATCCATGAAGAAGGTCATCACACATTCTTCGCTGTCATTCTTTACAGCGCGGGCCCTCTAGTAATAATATAAACCATACTATGGTGAATAATATAATACATGTAACAAATATATTACAAGGATTTCAATTATAACCCCCAGTATAATCGCGCACTGAGCGTCAAATATATCGCCACTAGCAATAGAAAAAATGAGGGGTGAATGATTTCGCTGCCTATTCTCCAGCAGAGGTGATCAACAGGCAACGCGAGCTCACCTGCACTCTCACTATTTGGTCCTTCGGAGCAGTTCCCACCACTTGCATGCCCAGCGCCACCAGCGATCGACATATGCAGGACCCCATACCTCCACTGGCGCCTGTCACGATAGCCACGCGTCCCCGCCAGCGCTCTGCTCCTGCATTCTACAGATGCATGAAAAAGAATTTTCATAAGTTGGTTCACAGTACAGAAAAATGAGAGTACTTTCACAAAATTTGCTTGCTAGTGACGTATGAAGTAGTGAGCCAATCACAAGTACCACACACTCTCAGCCCCTATTAAAGAGCGGAGGTGCGATATTACGTCGCAGATTGCTCTCGGTCTTACTGCTCTACTCTTACTATAAGGAAAGCCATTCAATAAACTAGCTAGTACAATGAAATACCACTTAATAGATATACAACTGCCTACGGTAATGCCTCAGCCACCGAGATAACCACGAAACGGCGGTTTTCCGAGCATATTTTATTGGGAGAACGATCACACTTGGGATCTTGCTAGCTGTGCAATGCCCGCTGCTCTCGTAACTCTGGTATATCTGAAAGTGCCATTGACGCATAGCCATAAGCTGGGGGTGGGGTTGGCAATCCCCCTGATTACTTTTACGCTCCCTTTTCTGTACTG
Organism: Parhyale hawaiensis; assembly: GCA_001587735.2. Classification (NCBI taxonomy): domain Eukaryota; kingdom Metazoa; phylum Arthropoda; class Malacostraca; order Amphipoda; family Hyalidae; genus Parhyale; species Parhyale hawaiensis. The sequence continues at coordinate 1,755,403 of LQNS02278160.1, forward strand.
AGCCTTGAGGTAGGATTACGAAAATGGATGAAAACAAAGTGAGCACGAACGAGGTAACTGTTGGGTTCACCGGAGCACAACTCCTCACAACATATGATGGAGGAACATAACTAATAAAGTCCTCAAGTGCTACAATAAAAGTTACTTGTCAGCGTATGTGAGAAACAAGCCTTTTTTTTTAAGATGTCACGACGACCGTAGATTCCAGCGGTTACTTTTATGAAAACCAGCAAGCTATGCTGAATTATTTTTTCTTGCCTCAATCAATGCTACAGTTAAACTGACAATTAGCTTTCTTGCAATGGTAATACACGACATTTCCAGCTGCCTTATGCAACCTTTTGGCACGTTATGCACCCAATGCGCCCAACATCTCTCGTTCACATTTGAAACAATGTCATGTGTATGTGAAACCAAACATTAATTTTTATTTTCTAAGTTTAAAGTGCAGAGATAAGCTATGAACCGCACGAGGCCCTCTCTATGAGGGTACGAAAAATATCTAACCATGGCCAATGTATACGAATCACCCTGTCAAAACTGTCACTTTTGAACAGTTTCATTAATGTCGCCAAGAACCATCGCCTGAGCATTGTACAATGTATACAAAACTTTATGCTCTTTCGCACAGTCATTCACGTATGAGCGTCTCGTGCTTCAGAAGCGGTTATATTTTCTAGCTTACGCCCACTCAACTCTCTTCGTCGCGATTTTGGTCCACCATGTCGGCGCTCTCTATGCCGTGCTTTTAGTTTCCCGTGTGGGTGCTATGTGTCTGAAGTGAACCGAAACTATCGTTGCCCGATGCATCGGCTAGCCTTTAACTTGATTGTAACTCCAAGTGTGGTCAGAACACGCTTACTGACCTGAAATCAATTGTATGTTGAATGTTATGGGGCATAATTGTTGAAGTGGTATTTCTCAGAACATATCTGATCAAAATAATTGCGATGTCTGTAGTATAGTAAAGCGTCGAATCTCTAAGCATTCAAAATGGTATGTTCACCCCTAATTCCTCGAGTTTTCTTTCAATCCAATAACCAAGAAAAACGTTATGAGGTTATTGAGTAGGTCTTGAGATGAAAAGTGATGTACAGAATAAATTTTATTGAATATGTCTATTATTCAGTAGGTATAGCTTTGTTTAAGAGCGACCATCAAATATATATATTTTGTTTGTCGACATGCACCTCATAATTCCGTTGATGTTGTTATATGTTGAGAAAACGAAGATGTATTGATCTACCATGGTCTTCTCGTCTTCTCGAGCTTTCAGCATTTTGGGGTCTGTAGTTGGCTAACGGCCAGACACGTTGTTGTAACAGTCACATTTTCTGTACTGTGGAACGGTCCCTACCGCTAAGTCTACGTAACTGCGCTACGAACATCTCAACTCATTGTCGACTTTAACTAAAATTGTGTGAATATTTGCATTTAATAATTTCACGAGACTTTACGTGTGTTTTTGAAAATCCGCCCCTGGGCAGTAACTACACTCTCAGTATTATGTTACATACCTGTGCAGACGACATGCTGGCTTATGAGTGTTCTGTTTTATTTTTGATTTATTTATTTTTATGCAGGGTAAGTGTACACAGTGCAAGAAAAAATCAATGATCTGAAAAAGACAATAGATATTTTGATGCAGAGAAATGATGGAAATAAAAATATTAGAGAAATCTTAAAACTAAGGGAATTATCTAATAGCTCAAAGAAGCCGGGGTGTTAGTCCCGGTGTCTCTTTGGGAATGGGCCTTTTGGTTCGTCTACTGCCGCCTATCTAATCTAATCTAATCTAATACTAATGTCGACAGTTGATATAAAATTTAGCATTTTGGGGCATGTAAAACTCCCATCATCAGAAAGAGCGTAAATATGAAAATATACAACCTAAAATTTAAATTTCCTTTTATTTCTACCGAGGGGGGCATATATGTTATCAGGGAGGAGTCTAAGAAGCTAATGAACAGGTCTGCGTGGAGGAGCCGGATGTCGGATGTCGGCTCCTGTACAGTCGGCATATGCGCGGTTAATCAAGGGTTGTTTGAAGCGGTATAGCTGAGGTCATGATCTTGAGACTAGGTCTTGTTCTATGGATATAGAGCGACTCTAATTTTTTTAGTTCTATTGAGTTAGAAAAGTCAATGAATGAGAAGTCATTCTTGCTGATGTGATGGTTGTATTGCTCAGCATGTAGACGGGGGGGGGGCTGAATGTGAAGGTTTTGCAAGGGGTAAACCAGTTCGGCTGGATACGCCTAGATGTTGGTCAATGCGTTCTTTGAAATGTTGTCCAGTGCTACCGATGTACGAGGCATTGCATCCTCTGCATTTGAAACGGTAAATAAGACCTGGCAGCAGTTGCGTGGTAGGTTTGTCTTTAAATTTAAAGTAGGACCCTATGGTAAATGTGTTTTTGTACGAGAACTTGAAGTTTATGTGTGGGTAGGCTTCAGAGAGGAACGTTTTCAATGTGTTTGCTGCACGTACAGAAGCTTTGTTGTAGTACGGAAGCGAATGAAAGAAGTCCAATTTAGGGAAAGAGGGTTTGCTGATGCCGGGATCAAACAGTTTATCTAGGAACAATTTGCAGTAGTGGTCCAGAAGACGGTGCGGGTAACCGTTTGAAGAAAGTTCAGAGAAAGTTAACTTCGTTTGAGGAGGTAAGGTAGGAGGCGGACAAATGGTATGCTCGAAATAGTAGAGCTTTTATAGCGTTGATCTTAAATTGATGTAGCATTGACTTCTCTAACCCAATAGAACTCACAAAATTAGAGTCGCTCTATATCCATAGAACAAGACCTAGTCTCAACATCATGACCTCAGCTGTACCGCTTCAAGCAACCCTTGATTAAAAACGCATATGCCGACTGTACAGGAGCCGACATCCGACATCCGGCTCCTCCACGCAGACCTGTTCATTAGAATCTTAGACTCCTCCCTGATAACATATATGCTCCCCTCGGTAGAAATAGAAGGAAATTTAAATTTTAAGTTGTATACTTTCTTGTTTACGCTCTTTCTGATGATGGGAGTTTTGCATGTCCCGAAACGTTAAATTTTATATCAACTGTCGACATTAGTATTATTATTCAAAAATATTACACTGTACTAGCGTACCCGGTGGTCAAAATTGACGGCCTACTCAGCTCTCATACTTCAATCAAACTGGATATGGAAGTAGCCATGCAATTGTGATTTATAATAATGGAATGTGGCGAGCGCGCTAGTTTTCTGTTTGCTAAGCAGTACAGTCCTCTCTTACTAAATCAAGTATTACTACAAATAAATAGTGTCATTCCCTATTACTGATACGCCATGATATCATTTGAGTCGAAACTTTTTCGATTATTCGAAAAGCCGTGGCAGCAAGGGAAAAAATATTCAACTGAACAAACTTAGTGCCTGGAATTAAACTGCCGTTTCCTCTGCTCTTCTGAAGGAAATCGGAGAAAAACACTTGACTTCCCCCCTGCTTCGTTAACCATCAAGTTCAATTTGCTCATCGCGAGCCGAAAAAAAGTTTTGAGGTAAACATAAATTAAACATCAAGATTTATGAGTCCATGAGTGTTCAAGAGCTACTTCAGACGACTTCATGATCTAGCTTTAGAAATTAGAAAAGAAAACATTAATTGAATTTTGAGGTATCTCTCATCTGCAACATAGTTTCATTTTCACCAGAACGTATCCACAAAAATGTTACAGGATGGCCACAATCTCCAACCTGGCCTAATTTTCTTGCAGCAATTTTCTTCATAGCGTGACACGAAATATTCAAGTATATAAATATACAAAACCACTACAGTTATGAGAAATGAGTTCATCCAAAAATCTCGAGATACTGCATTTTCTGAAATCTTAGACAAAATAGTAGCTTGGTACATCTGGGCTATAATAGCCATCTATACATCTACGATTATTATTTTGTGTGCTGTCAGAAGGAGATGTTAATGATAATATGTAATTAAGATAGTGGAGTGTTCAATTGGTATTGTTGCCCAACGCCTTATCAGCTGACTTAGACGCCAAAAGGCCCACACCACCGAAAGCAGATCCGGCAATGAAATTCAGACCAAAACGGACCAGGGCAGAAAACATCAGTCGAATTGACGGGTTTATGACCTAACAGCCTGTAGTGGATAAGAGTACGCATCAGCGGCAACACGTGTATTTCTCCCACAGACCTTGAGGGCAGGGACAGAAGAAGAGAACCAATGCCTTCCATTGTTGTATACCTTATAAAACATACAGAGGTCGGCCACACCTAACATACGAGACAGCTTCACCAGATCACTCTCATTACACAACCTCCTGCCTGAGCCAACAAGTTGGTATATCAGACCAAGTGACTGCCAGCAGCCATAACCCAGACCGGTGAGTAATACTCCAATGCAAGCAGCAAGAAGCCTAAAAGCATCTAAACACTACATCTTTGTCGTTAAAGACTATTGATGGCTCGGATGTCATTTTTTGGACATCCGTGGGTGCAGATCTTTAGGTGTGTTGACATCCGCGTATGCAATTGCGACTGTTACCATCTCCATAACCGCAGATACAGATGTTCAAAAGAGGTGCGAATGCTCCACGGATGCAGATGCGGACATTCACCACACAAGGCACAAATACACACAACCTCTCACGACGTCAGTTTGTACAACACTTGGGAAGAAAACCTAGATGGTGCTTTGTTGACAGGGACAGCGCTTGTACACATTCAATCCAAATAAGAATTTGCAGCTTTCAGCACTATGAATGAGTTTAGTGTACAGTGATAAACCTGCACATTGGCGCCTCCCTTGCTGCAAATGCGAATCTTTAGCGGATTTTACAATTCTGACAACCGCGGATACGGTTGTGGATGTTACCATCTTAACATCCGCTGATGCAGAGTCAGATGCTTATGTCAAAAAAGGTGCGGATGCGGATATTCGCCCCATTATTATTAAGGACTGGATTAACCTTACGCAGAAAACCAAATTTTACTCCATGCCAGTGACACCAGACCAGACTCCTAATATGAGCCTCAAATGTAAGCTTCTCATTAAAGATAACACTAAAAACCTCCATGGAGTAGAGCCCAGCAGCGCAGTGTTAGCTTTCCTCGCATGTGGATGGTGGGGTAGAAGTGTCCGAAACCAATTGCAAATCAGAGTATCAAGGGTCGGAAGATCACTCCATGCTTAGATGGAGGTTTGCCACAGAATTTCTCATGAAATACAAGAAACTCACCAACAGGGTTCATACCAACACCACCATAGGGATCAAGGTTCTCAAGAAGCGCTCTAGATTTGCTTGCTAAAGAAGTTAATCGGGACTCAGTGTGATATCCATGAGGTAATAGCAACACAACCGGACTCTGCTTCCCATCGAAGTGAGCTAAAAGGAGCTCCACCTTAGCTATGGGACCAGAGATGATCCATACACCAGAGCGAGCAAGACGCGGTGACGAAAGTTAAGCACAGAAGACTGGCTCCCTCAGCTAACTCCACCGATGATTTGGATGGACAATATTCGGCAGAGATTTCCTGAAATGCTGGCTCTGATGACACTGGGCCCTCACATAGACACGCATAGCGGCATATCACGTAAACACCGCCGAGTCCGAAACGCTACTTGTTTAGTGTTAAAAGCCAGCCAATACTGATCATCAAACTATGATTTATACTGAGCCCTCACAAAAATTATCATCTTTGGGATAAACCTCTTTAAATGCAACAGAGTCAACTTGTTAAGTTCAAAGACGGGATCACGACAGCAAAGGATATGGCGCAAGGAAACTCCCTTGTTACTCCACAAATATCATCCCAATAAGCATTGTTCCTAACCAACACCACTCGCCTAATGTCTCCCACTGGAACAATCTGGCTTAGCTCTGGCCTCCTGCGTGATTGGTCTGGAGGGCCAACAGGGGAGTCACCTCATACAGTTACCTTTCAGGGACATCGGTCGTGACTAGGAGACAATTGGCAGCAATATTCGTGAGCCCCGAACAAGCTGCTCGTTAATATCCCCGATAAAAACAAACGCCGACTTAGGATCTACAGTTGCGAGCATAATTAAGGGACAAAAATAAAAAATTCATTTCTCAAAAACTGTAAAAGATTCAACGCTGAAATTTTACCACAGAAGTGGTATAGGGATACCTAATAATATGCTAAGAATTTATTACGATCCGAAGGATAAGAAAAACGTTATGCATATTTAACTTATAATTATAAATATAGTGTGAGCAAAATTAAGGGACACTTGACAAAAAACGCAACAAAACAACAAATTTAACAAAAACCTTTATCCTTAATCAATATTTTGTGAACGATCCTTTATGTTTGATGACTTCAACACATCTTCGAGGGCAAGATTC
>LQNS02278160.1:1762381-1776978 GCA_001587735.2 Parhyale hawaiensis
TCGAAACACGTCCAAGATCTTCATAATCTTTCACAATTCTTCCAACAATACTCTTTGAACGATTTACCTGTTCTGCGATTGCCCTGATGCTGAGATTTTGTTAGTGTAAATTAACAATTTTCATGCGTAAAGATTTATCAACTTTTTTCCCGGGTAGCCATGCTTGCAGTACTTGCAATGTTTACATATGACGTAGGCAGCCTTCTTCTTCTTTGGAAACGCAAGAAAATGGGGTTACTGAAGATGTAAATTACAATATTTGAAAAGTGTCCCTTAATTCTGCTCACACTAAATTCATAATTATAAGTTAAATATTCATGACTTTTTTCTTATCCTTCAGATCGTAATAAATTCTTAGCATATTATTAGGTATCCCAATCGTGTCCGGAATTTTCACCGCAAGAAAATTCGCCGCAGGACAATTGGCCGCAAGAAAATTCGCCGTAGGAAAATTGGCCGCAAGGAATTTTCGCCGCAGGGAATTTTCGCCGCAACTTGGTACAATCTGCATTTGTGTACTTTCTATATCAGGTCATGTTGCATATCAGGCATCATCGAAACTTTTACCAAATTTACCTTTACCGTATTCACTTCTGTAGTTTATTTTAGACAATATTGGCATGACTTTTTTTTTAAATTGTGTCTACTGTATAATTTTGGTAAATATAAGGTTTTGCCCAACATATATTTTGGTGTTGTTGAGTATGAAATAGAAGTGTGTTAAATATGGAGTGATCGATGATACTTTTATAGACCTCATTCTTTTGTGTTTCCACAACTTTGAATTCCAGTTAACTTATTGGTTCAACTTAGTTGAATTTTTTTTAAACACAGTGTTGATCAAATTTATCGGTAGACTTTACCCATACAATGGTTTTTATAGTGAAAAGTAGTAGAGCTAGGTGGTGCAAAACCTGTGGATAATGGTTATTATATGTATGTAGAATAGATAGAAAACATGGAGAAAAAACCTATTGGTGATGTATAGTAAGTTAGGGGTATTAGTGACAAAACCAACTGGCATGGGTGCATTCCACTCATAAAGATGATACTCTGTCAGTATGCGCAGCAATCAGTGATCTTGTCATTGTTCAAATCCCATAAAGCCAACAATTTGTAAAGCAAAATCAGAACTGAAGAATTCAGCATTAGCTTCTCAAAGCAGCGCACACGCGCTGATTGCTAAAGCATAAAAAATCTCGACAGTAATGCCTTATCTTACATGCGGCGAAAATTCCGTGCGGCCAATTTTCCTACGGCGAATTTTCTTGCGGCCAATTTTCCTACGGCGAATTTTCTTGCAGCGAAAATTCCTAGAACCAACCCAATACCTCTGTTGTGTTAAAATTTCAGCGTTGAACCTTTTAGAGTTTTTGAGATATGAATTTTTTTTATTTTCGTCCCTTTATTATGCTCGCAACTGTAGCCTATATGGAATCATCAGTTGCTGGACTCTGCTACAATCAGAACCAGTAAAATTGTTCTCACGGCCACATATGCTAACAACCATTGTTTCATGACACTCATATTCATATTCTGACTGTCGAAATCCATGCCCAGCTTCCATGACAAGCTCCGTGCCATGCCTCTACCTGACAGACACCAGCGTCGTACCGAGTACTCTAATATTACAATAAAGGAGACGACACCTCTAAGCATCATCCGGTCCCGGGTTATTTTCCATATCCCCTCACAGAAGTAAATGAGAAATCAAGATCAAAACAGGAAGAGACATTATAGGTAATAGAGAAAATCCCTTACACATATGACAAGCAGGGGCAAAAAAGTTCCGTCCACCCACTCAGTACAGCTGCCGTGCCGAACAAAGCTTGTGCATCCACAGATTTGCATGGCTGTGGCTGACGACAGCCACGGTGGACTGTGCATTAGCGGAGTGATGAAAATATGTTGTGCCCTGCGGTGGGCACAGCAACATTCAGCGTAAGTGCATTAGCCCAAGGAAGAACAAGACGCTGCTCCTTGTAAAATGGGTATTGAAGATGAGCAGAAAAGCCGGGTGGTGAAGTGCTTTCAAACTAGGTTTCATAATATCTAGAAAGGTTATAAGTATGTGAAATTAAATATAAAAATTTTCACAGCAATAAGTCACGTGGACAGCTAAGATGAATAAATTTAGCGAAAAATACTAACACGAAAGTACTTATAATTAGATTAGATAGGCGGCAGTAGACGGATCAAGAGGCCCATTTCCAGGAAGACACCGGGACGCACTATCGTCTCTCGCGACGATTTTGCGTGCGCAGATCGTGTGCGCGTGAGCGGCGTTCACGTTGGTGCGCCGCGCTGCCCGCTGTATCGCTGATTAAGTTGGGTTAGGTAAGGTTTGGTAATGTTAGGTAACGTTAGGTAACATTAGGTAACGTTAGATAACGTTAGGTAACGTTAGGTAAGGTTAGGTAAGGTTAGAGAGGTTAGATTGGGTTAGGTTGGGTTAGGTTAGGTTAGGATAGGTTAGGTTGGGTTAGGTTAGGTTAGGTTAGAAGGTTAGGTAAGGAGGTTAGGTTAGGTTTGGCTAGGTTAGGTTTGCCTCGGTAGTGTTTATTTTAGTGGTGGCGTGCGCAGGAAAGCTTACGTGAACGCAAAATCGTCGCGAGAGACGATAGTGCCACCGGGACTTACACCCCGGCCCTGTACTATGGGCAAACGTGAGCAAAATAAAAATATCAGCCATCAAAAAGTTTATATAACTTGTTCAATTGTATCCTATAGATTTTGTGTGATCAACGGAAGTTCTGCTGGGCTGTATTTCCACTGTTCAGTAGCTATGGGTGATTAGTACTGATTACTTTTTCCTCACTTTGATTGACGTCATCAACTTCTGCTTAAGTCAAAGCCCATGGACAACTTGATGCCGAACAGCGCACCCAAACAACACATAACGACAGTAAGCCCCACTTTTGTACAGCGTGTAGGACTTTGCGAGCATCTGCAGAGAACTTTTAAAACGTTTCATGACGTATGAATTAGAATTACAAAAATCAGCTATTTAATTTTGGACTTATTTCCTTTAAAAGGAGTGGCGTAAATGCATTTGGAAAGCGACTTAGAGCTACTTCTGGTACATATTTTTTCTCAGCGTAAGTTTGCTGGTGTAGGTTTCAAATATTTAAACAATGAAGGAAATTTTACTCGGAGCAGTAAACGTCCAGCATATGTTTATCATTCTGTTGATATAAAAGAAGAACTACATATATAAAATTTACACTACCGATACCATGGATACAGTAAAAACAGTTTCAAGGTGCATTTGATAGAACTTTGAAATCCTTACAAGCCGCAGAACTTCTGAATGGGAATCGCTAATATCATATTTGAGATAAAAATTGCAGAGAAAAATCTTAAAACGAAAATTCTGGTATACACAAGAAATGGGCACTTTCTAGAGAGACGCTCCAATTGAAATGGAATATATCAAAGACACGGAAACGCACCATATGGCTCACTTTCGGTTGCTTTCAGCATTTTTGCTAATTTTAGTGGTGGTAGCCCTGACTTTGTATTTGTAACCAATTTAGTCGCTGTACTTATTTTGAGTCATTTGAGCGAATCTTGGCCTTTTCGGCGAATTTTTGCCACTGTAGCCAATTCCGACCATTTTAGTGATTGGTAATTTCTATTGTTGTAGCAATTGTGAAGGAGACTTAGTAAATATCTTACGATCGCTCACGGCAACAACATAAACTGCAAAGGAAATGCAATGCAAAAGCATTCGGAGGCAATTTTTTTACTGAACCTTTCAGCAAGTACAATCTCAGACAGTCAATCGCGTGACAAGTCATAGACCAAAGAGGGAAGAGGTAAGGGTGATGGTTGCGGATGGAACCGTTCGGAACCGTTCCTTGAAAACGATGTAACTTCCCAATCTACGAGTCGTGAAGGTTATTCTCATAATTAAAAGGCATTAATTATCGTGTGTCATCTACTTGAACTTCATTTAGATGTGAGCACACGTGAAAATTGCACGTGTGTTAGCAGTTTACATTCTACTTAGGTTTCTGTGTACCTACGTTTTCCGTACATGTTACAGGGAGTGTCACTACAGTTCCTCTGAAGTTTCAATAAAAGAAAGAAAATAGGTTGACAAATAATTGTTGCAACGAAATTCTCTTCTGTTTCGGTCCTTTCTGTAGTTTTAGCATTCCCTGAGAAATTCTTACTTTTTGCGTGGCTAATTAATTCAATTTTCGTATCATGAACTTACATCAAAGAAAGTTTTGATGTAGGAAGAAAGTGAAAGTCAGTATTCATGAGAGTGCTGAGCAAAGCTGTAAATAGCTTCATTATAGCTGTATTTAAAAAAGAAAAGCAAGAAATGCGCTCAATGAGAGGATTCTTTACTTGGCCATCAATTGCTACCTAGTCTAATTTTCGTCTATTGTTTTTATCAGTAAGCGACAGGATTGCCATAATCTCCAACCTGGCTAAGTTCTACTCATCAACAGTATTTTCTTGACGAGAAATGTAAATATATGAATATATTTGCTAAAATATATATATAACTAATACATAACATTCAAACACGCATTGTTATTAATGGTATAAATTGTTCAAAATAGGGTAGGGCCTACTTTTACAAACATAGATATATTTGGGAAACCAAGATTACTGGTTGTCAATTTTCTTTCTTTCGAAAATGTAACATTTTTTCAATAAATAACCCAACATTGAACATTCAATCTACGTTCCCAAATTTTTACGCCCAGGTTTAAATCAACAAGTCCAAATACAGTATAGGAAATATAACACAGGCTTGGGAATGAAAGAGATCAAGACATGTTTTACAAAAAGTTTTCAATAATGGGAACTACAATCAACGTAACATGTTGCAAAGTCCCAGCCCACGACCCACTCATTCCGGGCTGAGAACGAAGTTCAATGCAACGGTTATCTGAGAATGAAACTAAGTGAAACAGAGATCTATGACAGAAACATAATGCAACGCTGCCAAGTCTGGACAGATGCACACACAGATACGGTAAAAACTGTACACCTTCGCGGATTCTTTGCGGGCTGTAATAATGGCACTGGATGTCAACAATGACAGTATACCTGCGCATTATGCTGCCTATGGAAATTTGGATCTGCTGCTGAGAGATACCACGCCATACAACTTGGAGCCTATGAGACAAGCTTTTTAATAGATTTGATCTAATGATTCTGGTACATAATTAGTCTATTCGAGATATTTCGCAAGTCTTCGATGGGATTGAGGTCGGGTGAACGTGCAAACCAATTCATATGATTGATACCGTCATCCTCAAAGATTTGATTGGCTGTTCTGGATCGCAGTGGTCTGGCGTTGTCACTCGGGAACATTGCATATTTGTCCCGAGCTACCTCATAACTAAGAGAACTTCTAGCCTCAGGGTATCTACGTAGACCTGGCAGTTCAGTATTCCAAGCATCACAATGAAATTCTATCGCACAGCCGATAACTGATGCAGCAACACATTGAACCCAACCCAACGACCTCGGTTTACGTTATCGGAGCGTACTGTTGACCATGATCGCGCCAAGCACGTACTCGGCTAACCGCGGAAAAGACAACAAACCCCGAACCTGAATAACTTAGGAAACACCGTCATTGGCCAGATATCCTTGGTTCAGCGTATAATAATTACACCAAACCAGCCTATTAGCTATCTGCTGTCCAAAGTGGTCAAACCAAAAGTCGCCGAGCACGGATGGCATCAACATGTAGGTGATTGCAGTTCGTCTGGTCAGAGAGTCGAACACTAGTCTACTGGTAGTTTGAATTTCATCTCTCAGCCTTGATGCACTCCTCATGTCGTTTGGCCTTACTCTCAGAGCCACCTGGTGGGGAGATAGGAGGTTTCCATTGTGACAATTGCCCCAAGTCTCTGTTTGGTGGTCATACGTTACCTCCTGACTATAATATTGAACAGTTTTGTTTCCAAATCTACGCTCTTGGTTCTGCTTGCAAGTCTGTAACCATTTTTCTCTTAGCGATGACTCCGTACATTTCAAACACTGCACTGCAATTCTTACGGTAAAGTGAGATTAACTAAAAGTTTAACAAAGAAATTGCCAGGAAAAAATCATAACTTCATTCACCAATTTCACTAAAAAATTAAAACATAAATCTTGGTTCAGTAGGATTTTAATCTCAGTTTCAAAATAATGATAACTGGAGCACTGCGCATAGCTCCGCCAAGCGAGGCAACGGAACGAAAAATTCAAATTAGTTCTGAGACCATGGTTTTCTTTGTATCTACCCCAAAATATAATTAATTGTATCTTTAGATAATATTAACCGTTTCAGTATTATTCTTGACAGCCCGTTTATAATTTTTTGAGTTATGCTGCTAACAAACATTCTGACAAACATTAGTCAAACTCACAAACAGATCAATACTAAAATTTAATCATTGTCATTTAACATTGCCAACAAATACTGTAAATTTCATAAAGATCCATTCATTACTTCTATAGTTATTGTGCTGACATGCATAAAATTAAAACGAGCGACAAACTAGCGAACGAACAAAGAAATCATCACAAAAACTTGGTCAACTTCTCTTCATGACATATCTAAAAACTCGTGTAAATGTAAAAAAAATCCGTCCATAACTTTTTAAGTTATGGCATTAGCAAAAATGAGGCAGACAAACAAACAAATGAACGTATCTTCACCAAAAGTTAATAATCTGCTCCTCTTAACACTCTCAACAATTCCTGTAAATTTCGTAACTACTTGGGTTACTTAGGTGACACACAGACCAAATAACAGAAAAACAGTCAACTAGACAGACAACCCCGATGAAGACATAACCTCCATGGCTGAGGTAATTTTCTACTCAAGATTTTTTATCAGTTGAATGCATTGGTACCTCCCACAATAGATCCAAAAACAGAAAATTCAGTGCAATCACAAAGACTTCCGCTATGTTTAAACTGACCTAAATTTACACTGATATCAATAAAGAGTGCCTGCTAATATTATATGCAAAACCCATCGTAATTGGTGACTGTGAAAAACGCCTTGGAAGAACACTTACGCATCAGGAAATAAAGTGCAGCCACTTGTGTTAGTTGGCACCTACTGTAGTTCACCGTTCCACCTTATGAGCAAGAGCTAATCTGAAAAGTTGAAAATCAACTCCTCTAACCTCTAGTACGATTCCTGCTACATATTTAATAACAATTGACAATCATGCTTTCATAAACGTTGTCGATCAATTCCAAGATTAGCAACAGCTAATCTAAAATGTTGAAAATCAACTCCTCTAACCTCCAGTACGATTCCCACTACATATTTAATAACAATTGACAACCACGCTTTCATGAACGTTGTCGATCAATTCCAAGTGAGTTTGTAATTGTTATACGGTATCATTGTGATGTATTATACAACACACTACTCCTGAAGTACGTTATTCAGATACTAAATTTACGTGCATTTATTGTAGCATTATTATATATTTACTGCTGTTCTTGAGAGCAATAAACCACAGCAATAAACCAGAAGATGAGCTTTCACAAAGAGTTTCATACTTGAAATACAAGATGAGTTTTCTTCTCCTACATCTCCTTCTGATCGCGGTGCACGCCGCGGCAATGATCTACAGCTGCTGGTTGTCATAGATTGGGGCGGTGAATTGCAACATGGACAGCTGGCGTTTCTCCTTGCGCCGCGGTAGCTGCATGCTTCCGTTCGCAGCTCTAACACTTTCGATGCCCAACCAGGCACCCGAGCTCTTTGCAGATCTTGGTGTGCTGACTCGGCAGTTGTGTGTGCATGCACGGGGCCTCGGCGGAACTGCCATCCCCAGAGATGAGGGGGTGGGGGGTCTCGGGTCATTTGTTCCTGCCATTCAAATTGGCGCCATAATTCTTGGTGACCCGAGGTAGACTGCGACTACACTTACTCATCTGGGGCCAGTGGGCCTATACCTGCAGCACAAACCAGTGCATGTGGGTATCCCAGGTGACGGTGTGGTCTAAGTTGACTTTACCTTTACCTTCATTAAAACGCAAGTTGCATCAAAGCTTCACCTGTACAACGTAGTGGAAACACTGCAAACTTTGCAAGTGTTCCTGGACACTTTCTGAGGGGTAATAAGGTAAAAAAAAATAGCCGTCTTGTATAGATGATCTTGGCACGCGATGCACTGTGACCGACATATCTCACCTAGTGCACTATTTACCTCATATACTTCGAAAAATGTGAAGTGATTTTATTAACTCTTGTTCGCCAGTGCACTGAGTGCAACACTGCTGTGAAGATCTACTGTACATCTTTCGCGCTCGTTGAGTTTTCGACGTACATAAATTTGAGCGTAGTCTCAAGTCTTCCTTCCCATTCTACCAAAATTGACCGCTAATTGTGGGGAATATCCATGTATGCAGTTTCCTATAAACTTTTAACCAACATCCTAATGTCTAAAATTAAAAATGAAAAATGTAGCGCTGACTAACACAACGCTTCCTCAAAATACTAAACATGGCAGTAATCTCTGCTACCATGCGCAAGAAATACATAAATATAACTCGAAAAATGTGTCAAAATTCTTAGAAAATAGTCCATAGACATCCGTAGTTTAAACATTATTGGGTTGTGACCGCTAGGGCACGTATCAACACCTGAAAAAAAAAATAGTGCGAAAAAAAAACAGTCACACAGTGACTCCTATGCAGCCAAGCTTCCACTAATGCCAGAGCAAGCTGTAATTATTCCGATATTGAGCTGGTGAGAGATTCACGTCAAGATCGTCCCGCGTCAGAGACGTACAGCATGTATTGCGGACCCGCCCAACCCTTCCACAGTAGGTGCAATTTTTGCTCAAGATTCCTCATGCCGAGCTATATTCAGCAGGGTTTGCTTTAGCATGCAATTGTGAGAATTTTGTACAGTTGTAAATTCGATTTGTGCAGTTGTAAATCAAGTTTTATGCAGTTGTAAATTTAAAACTTTTGTGGTATTTTCGGTCATTGTTTGGGTGAACTTCTTCTAAGAAATGAACAACAAAAAAGATACTGAATAGGGAGCAAGGCGATTTTATACTTCAATAATGCTTGCAATATAATCAAAGCACGAGAGCCTACCACATCAAGGGTTAAGAAACAGCAGATCATCAGCAGATATGAATTTAATCAAATTGGCGGATCTAGATATGACCAACTAAAAGCAACTTTCTAATCCCTTGGCTAAGTAGATGACTAAGATGTTAAGAGCTCAACACGTAAGATATATTTCCTGTTCACTAGCTGAATGTGAAAGCAACAGATATGCAATAACGTACACTCAAGAATGATATACGCAACAGGTTAGCGCAATGCCGAATGAAGTGGACGTACGTTGGAGCGGTGACGTCATATGGTCCTTCGATCGATAGCTAAGACGAGTATTAAATGGCAACAACGGTTCAGAGGCCCACAATAAACTACATGATGAAGAGCTTTGGTAAGGTCATGATCAAGAGTTCGTGCCAAGCCCCACTCATCAGTTGTAGGCCCTATATGGCCAGAAAGTTTTACATCACCCAGGAAATTGTGGCGAAGTAACTTTCGTGGTTCACGTAGTGCAAAAAATTGCATTATAGGACATTTCAACACAATTCATGTTTTTTGCCTCTACCGCCTAAAAATGAATAGGAAACAATGAGTTTTCGTGCTACAAAAATCTGAAGACAGTTTTGGAATCCTAGAAAGATTTATGACAAACTACTGAAGAGATTTTTCCAATTTTTACAATCACTTTTTCTTCACAGTTCAATAACTCAATTTTTTTATTAATGGAAAATTAGTAATCAAAATCGCATGCCAAAAAAAAAATATAATATCTGGCTTGATTAGCTTGTTAGATGTGTTACAGGTGTTCTAAAACTTAGTTTTTGTGTTAGCATATAACTCGTAGATCTCTGTGCTTTTCGAATTTCCAAAATATATATATTTATTACTTATAGATGGGGTTTATTATGACAATTTTTCTAATAAGAATGCCAAAATGTTGTTAGGCTGACAAAATTTTTGATAGGTTATTGAACTGCCCCATGTAGTCCTAGTAGGGCCAATCAAAGATTGGCGCTAAGTAAGGCCAATCAAAGATTGGCGCTAAGTAACGAATAGCTAACCAACAATGAGTTTTTACAACGCCAACCTTGTGGTTAGGAAGGCAAGGACTGGTTCTCCTAATGTTCAAAATACGTTAAAACACAACACTCAAATACCCCAAAGATGCAGTATACTAGACGAACCAGTCCTTGCCTTCCTAACCACAAGGTTCTCGGGATAAGAGCTCATTGTGGAAGGGCTTCTGTACTAGGGTGGTGGTCGGTAGTGGATGGCAGAATATAAGCGCGCGTTTACTATCGAGAAGAGCGAGGAACTATCGAGAAAAGGGAGGAAGTGCCCCGAGGAGTTTTACGAGATATTTAAATACTAGGTGTTAATCCCGTAGATTTTTTTATAATATATTTATGTTCTCTGTTGTAGATTTTGAAAGATATACCAGGTGTTATATATATACCAGGTGCTTGTTTTAGGCGGACAAATTTCAACCATAGTTAGAAAAACTCAAAATCAATCGGTTATCATGAATGATAAATTGCCCAAAACTTCTTAGTTTTTCAGTTATAATGACCCAAAGAAATTTAAAGCTTCATGTATTTTGCTACGCGCGCGCCCATGTTGGCACTAGTTTTGATAGTTCAGCACGTTTCTGACCCCACAATAGGAGCTAATATTATTTTTATAATAAAAACTTCAAATATTTCATGGTTAGGAAAAAATATCTGCAGTTTTAAACTTATCATTTAACGTAATCACACTACTGTATGGCGGACACTACGTCGTCAGAGTTCACATCGCTTGCGTTTAGAAAAAAAAATGCAAGGGTTGCTGCCACCAGATTTTGAACCTTGTGTACAATTTTCAGAGTGGCTCATGCAACAGAGAACAAGGGATCCCTACTTCTCAAAGCTGATTCTCTTCCACAGATGAAGGGTATTTTACTCGCGAAGAGGTTTTTATCATTCACAATAATCATCATTAGGCTCAAGTCTAATAATCCTAATGTCATTCTCCCAAATAATCATCAACATCGATACAGTGTAAACCCATATAGGCAGGAGTGTGGTCGGAAAACGTGCTGAACGATCAAATTTAGCGCTAACATTGGCGCGGACTTAGTATCCTACTTAAAGCTCTAAATTTCCTTAAGCCATTATAATTCGAAAACTAAGGAGTTTTGGGCATTTTGTCATATATGCAAATCGATTTATTTTGAGTTTTTCTACCTATGGTAGAAATTTGTTTGCCTAAAAAAACACCCGGTGTATATTTTCTCAGAACTAAGGCTAAAATCGAAAAGTTGCATTTGTAACAAATGTTTCTTTTTCAAAATTATATTTACTGTGCAAATTTTAGAACACTCGATCCCCAAATAAAAAAGTTTCCTAAATCTGAATTGACCCCTCCCCTCCTAGATAAAGTTTCTTGATCTGGGACGATGGTGAAGGCACTCGGCAAAATATTCTCAAAATATTAAATTTGCAGTTAGCCAAAAAAGTTACCTAACGATACTGAAAAGGAGTCCTTGTCGTACAACTTATAACTACTTTGAGAAATTGCTATCAAACCAGAAGCGAAGTGTATCGAATCACGGCCTAGTTTCTCAGCATTCATGCAGCTACATTCTAATTATATCATAACTGCTTGGGTGTTTTAATTAAAGGTGAACAAAGCAACTAAGGCTAAAAAGCTAAGTTTTTAAGCTCGAGTCACACACACACACTGTCTGCTTGCCGTTATGGTGGCTTGCGTGGCCCGACGGTCTGCATGTAATTGATTCGCCTGATTTAGTGTATGAAGATAAAGACTACCTTCTCACAGTAGGCATCAAAATTCTGCATCCTTATTCAAATATTGACGGACGTTTTAGAAAGAAAATAAGGGCCCAAAATTGTGAAAGGGGAAGTTTATTGTCTCACTGAATTGAATCACGGGATCACTTTTTAATAATAGGCTCGAAGCCCTTTGAATAGCAGTCTGCAGTCCCAAACACGTGCAAATGTCAGAAAATGGGTGTTACCTGAACGCTTTTGATTAAATACTCTATTCTGAGGGAGAAATTGAAAGAAGAGACGATAAACAACAGATACTATCATTGATTTTAGGATATTCGACCATTCCGTATCGGCGGTTTCATTTCACTGTACGACAGCTTGGACCCCTTCCGTGCGCTACTCACAACAGCAGCATGCAATGCGTGTCTGACTTATGTGCTAGAGGTGCCGTGTTCGAGCGAAATGCCTGTCAAGGGATCTTTGCGGTATCCTGTGTGCTGAATCGGCAGGTGCTTTGTATGCAGAGCTGTGTGGGGGCACCTGCCTGACTAGGAATGGGAAAGTGAGGGGGCGGGGCTCGGGTCGTTCCATCTCGGCTCCATAGTTCTCAGCGACCCGTGGTCGGCCGCGGCTCTAGTTACTCCTCTGAGGCCAGTTCGCCTATATCTGCAGCACGAACGTAAGCGTTTGGGTGACTTTTACCTCTACTTTTTATATCATCGTCCTTGACGTACACTAATCAGTGTTCTTCTACATTTGTGGAAGACGTAGACCATGCATTGATCGTCCATGGTATACTTGAATCCTCTACTTTAGCTAGTGCAATTTTTGTATATGACACATAAAAATAGATAAACTCACTTTTGATCAAGTTTTTCTTGACCAAAACTTATGCAAACCTGATTAAATTTAAAAAATGACGTTCTACGTTCTCATGTTCCATCTTGATACAAAGCTATTCAGTCCATGAACTTCCTGTGTAGCTTTTCGTCCAATTTGCTTATCACAGATGCACCTCAGGCCATTTCAAAACGATTGGCTTATTGGGGCTTAAATCAACAACAGACCCTCTGCCGCAGGGGCCTCAGCCCTTCGGGCCTCGCAACATGAGCAATTGAAAATTTTCCATGGAGCATATCTTTATATGCATGTTTCAACAAATCCACATGCTTGGAATTTAGAATTGAGTACTTTCCAAAATAGGTGCAAAAATGATAATAAATATTTTAGTAAAGCCAGACCAAGTAGGAACAATTTCGTACACTCCCTAAAGCCGAGAAAGTCAGAACACGAACGATCTTTGGATGCCCCCCGGGGGAGCGTCCAGCCTACATGGAGTGTGGGGCACATGGTCGCTCCACAACTGCTCCTGCGGGCCACAGCGGGGCGGGAGGGTATGCAAAATCGCTGAACGGACGCAATGTGCCAGCAGATAGGAGGCGCCCTATATACACAGAACCGAAGCGCGCAGTTATGAAGGGATCTTAATCATAATCACAAGCTGAAGAGTTGACTTTGGTGCGATAGACCACAAATAGAGTGAAAAGTTTTATGTCCATTTGCAGATGACGGTTGAAACTGGAAAACAACGAAGCGCAGCAACTCCCCGCAGGTGTTAAGAGTTTTCCAAACGTGATGATTGGCTCAGCTATGAACATTGGCATCGACATATCAAACAACTGGCAGCTGAAAGAACTTCTTAAGTAATTAAACGTCATAAAGCCGACGCGTCTGCTACATTTTAGACAAAGCATAAGTCTTAAGTAACGTTAGTGCTTTTCATTTATTACTTCGGCACAACAGTAATAAGCGCGCCTATTGCAACAACATGAGAATATCACGTCTCGAACGACAGCTGATACAATCGGGCTAAAAATGCATGGAATCACCTACCGTGAATTAAATTTACCAAAGATTATGAGTCGTTGACTATATTGGATCATGTTAGGAGGAAATAACTGGTCATAGGACGATACTATGATAAAGACACCTAAAACACCAGGACTTGGTAAAGTAAAGCGTCGGAAATACGCGGCCGCAACACATGCACGTCTCGCTGGGCCAACCGGCAACAGCGAAGTAAAACTAATCTAAAGCAGCTCGTCATGCGGCGAAGCTAGAGTACCACCTATCAAGGACAAGTATTGGGAGGCCTTGACCAGAGGGCCGATAGCTGCAGGTACTCAGGGCACGCACTCTCAGCTGCAGTGACCTTCAGCGCTACACATGATGGGTGCGAGCCCCATTCACCTCTTAGGAGAGAGTGGTGATTCTCTCACCACCTCCCTCAGCGCGGAATAACTGGCAAACAGCTGGCTGAGACAGTCTCACGCTTCTCAGCTTCATTTTATACAAGCCAACAATCTGTTGCGTCCTGAACGTCAACACGTGATTGGGTACACGCGCTCAGCCAACCAGAGCGATGTTCAGCTACTACTTCCCGACCGGCCTGTTTACATAAAGGCCTGCTTGTGGGCTGCTGTTACTCTGTAACTCGTACCGCAAAAGACACCATCCCATATACATAGGCTCAGGAACCATGCAACATTATCCAATAAACTTCACGGTCATACAACACATCTGTAGGCACTGAAAATCAAATAAATATACACTTACAAGCTATTACTTAAGACACAGCTCGGATATTATCTAATACTAAGAATGACCGTCGTGTGTTTATATATTTATATGTTTGGTGTCACGCTCTTAACGAAATAGATAGGCGGAAATTAGCCCAGGTTGGAGGCTCTGGTGCTCCTCTCAAGCTCC
>LQNS02278160.1:1804794-1815359 GCA_001587735.2 Parhyale hawaiensis
CGCCCTATACTTTGCCGTAGATTCGATGTATGGAGAAGCTAATACTCGTATAAATCAGACTAAGCCTGCGATGTCTTCATTGTTGGAATTTCATCTGTCCCTGCTTAAGATACGTTTGCCATATTCTGCAACCCGGCCTTAATTCTGCCTATCATTTTCAATGGAGCTTGAGAGGAGCGCCAGAGCCTCCAACCTGGGCTAATTTCCGCCTATCTATTTCGTTAAGAGCGTGACACCGAACATATCAATATATATATTTATAAACACACGACGGTCATTCTTAGTATTAGATAGTTTGACTGGATAGTAGACAATAGAAGGACCAACAGACCCATTCCCATACAGCATCTTGGACTTAAGCTCTGTCACTCTATGTGCAATTGCCATTACGTCAGAATCATAGAGATATCTGAGGAAGAAAATGAAGAGAATTAACTCAGCCAAAGAGATTATCGTGCAAGCACAATTGCTGCAGATACGCGGAGCTCATGGGTGTTAAGTAAGCTGGGCATGAAAGAAAGTGAATTACGGTGGCATAGAATCTTTGGCCGTTACGAGTTTGGAACTACTTTAGAAGGAGTCCGTCACTGGGGAGGATGTTGCTCCTAATGCTTGCCTAGACGATTTAAAGGCACTGACTCTGCACCGGCAACTTGAGAGGAGAGTTTATTCCAAATGTTCTCCATGAAGTGAGGTAAGAACTGTTGACTGCAACGATATCACCACGAGCGGCTATATCCGCGGGTAACTACGTGTGAGCACTTATAGGTGCCGGTATTCAGTTAAGTTATGAAAACCATAACCCAATTAATTATTCAAATTAACCGTGCGCATGGCGCCTTGGTGCAACTGTAGTGGTCATAAATAAGGCACAGTGGCGCATGCGCAAGTACTCCATAGTTCTAGCGCTCGCGCAATTAAATACACAAATCTGATTTTTGCCCAGCGCTGCGTTTCAAACTGCACACAGATAAGTATAATACAGTAATGCACTTTTCAACAGAGTTTGCACTCAATTCCACATCCGATTTCATATTTCCACTTACATTCTTCCCCACTGCGCAGTCCATCAGCCCTGGCACGACGGACGACGGTGACGGAGCTCCTCGAAAAAATGATATGAGATGCAACTGCTGCTGCAGACTTCCACGCCGCACTGGAGTGCCTGCAACCAGAAGATGTTGCAGCATGTGTTGTGCATTTACTTCCTGTGCTACCACACGTAGAGACACAGTGCGTTGTATCTGGAGAGCGCTGTCGTACTTTGTTCTACAATTATAATTTGTGCCTTTCTGTAGGGTGGCTAGAATTGTACCCCATCTCGATGTAGTGAGCTGCCCTTGAAAGCAGTCACAGGGGTGATCGAATCGAAAAGGTGAATGAAAGTTGGTGCTATAGTACTCATTATGTTAGAGACAATATACAGTCGTTGGTAAAGGCAGGGCAAAGATAAATAATTTTCGGAGCTGAATCTTCATGGCCGAGCTGTCGCTACTCAGCCTTCTGGCGGCATAGATCCTGACGTTGCGCAAGGACACCATCACGAGAATGCCGGTGGCGCGGTGTGAAGTGAAGGTGTACAGCTGTAGCGGGGCAAAACCAGGAAGCTTATACGAAGTCAAATGTGAGCAGCCAGAGACAGAGGCGTTGCAAGCACAAACCAATGAAGTACAGAGCTTGAGCAGTACAGCAAGACGGGATGCAGTGGACTAAGAGGCAGCGTAAGGCCCAACAGTTTGGGGGGCCGCGGAGGGCCTCCAGAGAGAAGTGTTGCTGACCAGACCTCTTCGGTGCTGTAGTAGTGGAGCTGCAAATTTCAAGTTCAGAGCTGGAACCTGAACCTCGAACAGGTAGGAGAGTTCGGAATGGATCTGCAAGCTGGATTCGAGCTCGAGAAGGAATTGAAGAATGAGAGAGAGAGAGAGAGAGACCGTGAGCGTAGTGAATCGAAGGGGAGTCAGAAAGATAGAAGAGTTTGTTAGTTAAAGCAAAAAAAAAAAAAAAAAAAGAATCGAAAAACGAAATGGAAAAGATAGTGAAAGAGGTAGAGCGGCCATTGCCGGTTTATTTAACGTTTTGGCAGTTATGTCTGGTCTACCATTAGAGTAAAAATGGTCGTCAGACCGTTGTTACATTTTCGTTAATTTAGGGATTTTACGGTTGCTGTGATTATTATATTTTTACGTGAAAAGTGGAATTATGTTTTGAGCCGCGATCTGTTTGCTGGATGACATGCTTGCTCTGTATGTCCGGCCTTCTTTTAGCTGAATTAGGTTTGTGGCTATTGGGATGTTTTCTGCTATTTTGTTCCAGGTGCTCTTGCTTGCAGGTGTAAAAACACGTTAAAAGCGGTAATTCTGTTGCTTCGTGTAGTTCGGTTGACCTTCTTCTATCGGCTAGTGATGTACCGGTAATGAACCTTGTGCATTTGTTTTGGATCCTTCGCAAGTGTAACATTCGGTTGTTGGAACACAAGTGCATCGGCATAAGGGGGTAAGTTAATACTGGTCTGATCAGCGCAAGGTAGAGAAAGGAAGCAAAGAGCGTAACGGGAGGACTCATGAGAAATTAGCACCAAAAATTGACGTCATCATCGACGAATCTGTGGCTGAGCAGCCAAGGAGTACTTTAACTAATTTAACCAGAAAAATCGTCTTAAATTGCGAAATTTTCATCTCTAGCGTATAAATAAATTAGAAAGATAAGATAATATATACTAATTTAGCAATTATCTATAGAAAATTGCAGTGCATGCTGGTGGAAACTTTCACAGCACCAGCGCCGAATTTGTCCCTTTCGGCGAGCTAATTCAACTCCTTTTTCTTATTTAAAGCCTTATTTACACTTCATATTCAGTTCATAGTGCTCTTCACAGAACATATCTATTCCTTACCAACAAATATAAGCACCATTAGAGCCAATTCTGTATGCGAGAAAATCCGAGAAACCACAGTAACACTTAGCCTATTGCTCAATATTTCTGTACTTAAATTGGCCACAACATTTTACGGTATTTTGCAGCTCAAGTAGCTGGCCAGTCATGTGCGGGAGATTGAATGAAATAAATCGAAAAAATGCGGTGATATTTCAAGAAAACAGCATACGAAGGCCTGAGGTCCTACACTCAAATACTTCGACCTATATAGTGTTGTCATTGTGATTTTTGCTTCAGTCACCCAGCGCTGAACGTGCTCTGTGAAACCATTCGCGTTGAGTATGAGCCCCAAGACTGTGCCTTTTTTATCATATTCTAAGGTTCTGTCAGGCAGTCCTATTTTACTTGTTTTCCTTCTTCCAAATGGTATTATTTGAAATTTGTCTGTTTGTTTTGATTTTCCACTTGTTTTCATAATTGTCTATTGTGTGGATTGCTCTGGCTGTAGCTCTCGACAAGAATGCTGGGAACCCACGAAGGGAATGTAGTCTGAATGTGGGTGTGGGTTATTCAAGGCGCTTGTGAAGAAAGTGAACAGGTTAGGTGCAACACAGTTGCCCTGGGGAACCCCATAGTGCAGCTTAAATTCTGGGCCAATAAATTGATTGGTTATGATGCTTGCTGTTCGGTTGGTGATGTAATTGCAAAGCATTCGAGTAAGGGTGTCTGGGAGTTGTGCGGTAGCTATAGTTTGTATTTCAATCCGGAGGGCCATACTTTATCGAATGCTCTACTGATGTCCCTTATACGATATCTATATTTTGTTTGTTTGCACGTGCGGTGGCCAGCATCTCATACAGAAGAGCCATTGGGGCTGGTGTTCCACGGCACTTGCACATTGCGCAAGCCCTGCTGTCTTTCGTTCTGCAAGTTGTTTCTTTCTAAATTGAAGGAGAATCGGGAATTGATGAGCTTTTCAAGTACTTTGGCGTGTATCTGTAATATTGATATGGGTCGATAGTTTACGTGAGAGTAGAGGCTCCTGTTTGGTTTCCGCAGAAATATCATTGTGGCTGTTTTCCATCTGTTAGGATAGTATCCTGTGGACAAGCAGTGATTTAAAATGGTGCACAGGTTTTCAAACCATTCTTTCTGGAAGATGCGAGAGTGCGGTTTCCTTATTCTGGAGGGACCGGGGCTTTGTGTTAAAACGATGCTATTGCTCTTTTGATTTCGGTCATGGTTATTGGTGGACAATGAAAATTTTGTAATCTGGTTAGCTTACTTTGTTCGTACGGTTTGATTAGGTGTCCCATGTCTACCAGATCTGTCATTATTTCTCTTTCGTATTCAAGATTGAAAGATTGATTTTCATCATTGATTATCCTGAATATGTTTGTCCAGTGTTCTTGGAAAATTTTATCTTTGTCTGAATCTTCGTGAAGTTTCTGGTCAGTGTGGTCTTTCAAGTGTGTCACTTTTGGTTTTGTATTGTTTCCCATTAGGCGCTTGGTGAACCTCCAGAAGTGTTTCATATCTCTGTTTATTTCCATTATGGATATCAAGCCGTCCCAAGTCTCGGCACTATATCTAAAATGTTTTCGCTGTAGCTTATGTCTCAGTGAATTAAGTACCTTGTATCTCTGTAATGTAGGTCCACTTCTTTCTATTTCTAGTTGTAGAGCTTGACACTGTATTTGTATTATTTTTACTTCGTCGGGTATATTAGGATGAGGAAGGGTGGTGTGCGTCACTTTGGGTATATTTTTATTGCTGGCGTCATGAATTTATCTTTCCCATTCCTCAATCTCCCTATCTATCTCGACCTTGGTCCATCGCTCCTTGTCGGGCACTGCCACAGAGCTAAAATGATCGGTTTGGTGTTTCTTCCAATCTGCCCTCTTCCTTCAAGGTTTGGGGACGATGGGAATTTGTATAGGGTGTACCGAGAGTGTGCAAATTAGTGGCAAGTGGTCACTGGTATTGATGCTGCCGGACTTGCAGTAAAAATTTTGGGGTGTCCTGTTGTTGGCTGGTATAATGTCGGGTGAAGTTGCTGAGCGGTGAGTCATTAAGGTAGGAAAATGTGGTCCGATATCTTGTGCATGTCCTTTGTCTATGAGTGTCCTTATTGTTTTACCCTTACTATTATTGTTACCGTGTCCCAGTCTGATATGTCTGGCATTTAGGTCTCCTATAATGTATACGGGCTCTCTCTTGCTAAGTTGGGGTAAAAATCTCTGTAGAAAATATATTGCTCGCGGGGTGGAAAATAAGCTGTTAAGACTTTAATGTTTCCCTGTTGCGTTTTGATTGACGTTCCTACCATGTTTGCTTCAAATCCGTCTATAATTGTGTACGTGGTGTATTTTCTTATTGCTTTTGCCGCACCACTATGCATCGCGTTATCTGTATTGATTCATGAACATTTTAGTTGAAGAGTGTGATTCTCCGTCCATGTATTGCTCCATGTGAGTTTATTAAGATTATATCTGGGTCGGTGTGGTAATAGTAATTTGAATGAGTGTCATAACCCTGAAAAAAAATATCGTAAACTATCAAACTACAATTATTGCATAATTAAAGATATTTTAAGTAAATTCCAAAAATGAGCAAGTCCGTCAAGCTATTATATTTTGGAGGAAAACTCGAGTCCCTGAGGTATACGCTAATTGCATGATTAATCTGAAATATTGTAGCTCTAAAGAAATTCTATGCCTTCGTAATAAAAACCAGAGGTTTGGACATAACGGTCTCCCAGTGCAGTCCACGGTTCTCTCCTCTCCCCCTGTCGACCACCCCACCTCTCGAACTGTGTTCGGTACGTGTTATATACGTACCGAGACACTTATTATAAAGGATGCCAATTATTATCAGAATTATGATATTTAGGCAAAATAGCAGAAGTTTGGATTACAATAATATAAGATGGTGACATGTATTCGCAGATGTAAGGAAAGAGTTATTCAAAATGTTCCTGGATAATGGAATGTTCGTAAGTACAATAAACTTCTTTGTGTGCACCCACCAGCCCAGGGTTACAAAGACGGTAGGCGGACAGTCTGTGTGCGGCAGCCGTTGAGTTAGTGCGGCTGGCTGCACGCAATTTTTGGCGGCTCCGGCGCTGTTTTGGCGTTCGGGGTGGAGAAGTTTTGTTATAAATTTTTTTGCGAAAGTCTGAAATACATTGAGTTCACCGAAACTGAGTTTCCCTCGAAGACCAGTACAATCCTTAGATTTTCCGGTCCGTAGGAAGTCATGGGCGTCAAGAAATAACCAGGCCCATGACAGAGAATTCTTATGGGTAGCCCAGTGCCTCACGTTATGCTGTAAGATGGTAAGTGTTCGCTTAGTAGTCATTTTACGTGTTCTTTCTGGATGTGCAGTGGAGTTTTTTGCGTGCCACTGGGGATCTACTTGAATACTTCAGGTTCTAGATATACACTATATTCTCTTTTCTCTCCCAAAGAAATCTTTTGTGGATTAAGCCCCTATTACACAACATTGCTGCGTGCGATGACAAATGTTACTGCTTCCCGTCAAAACTCGCAGTGGGCAATGTTTATTTCTTCACAGCGATGACACAGGGCACAGCTGCAGACACGTTTCGCTGTCACTCAGTGTATCTCTAGACATGAGGGAGTAGCATTCAACGGAGAGCGCATTTTACAGACATACTTACAGTGCGAAGGCTGGCACGCCGGGCCCACTACTCGCACAAACGCAGCCGCCGATGAGGCTGGCGGCTCCTGGGTCATGGCCCACTGCGGACCGCGGCACTGCCGCTGAACGCTGCCTTCAGTGAAGGGGATGAGAAGGAGCACGTTCATTCTCGGCAAAAAGTGACAGTTTCACGTGTCATTGACGAAAAGGAGAGCAAAGCACGGCTGAAAGAGAGCAAATCGGGAAGCAGTGACATTGATCACCCCAAGCAGCGGTGTAGTGTAATAGGGGCCTTAGGTGTTCAACTATGCCAGGAGTAACTTGCGGGTTGGAATGGCTGATTTCACACTTGAGTTTTCCCATTGTGAGTAGTGCTTTAAAGGCTGTAGGGTTTAGATCTGTTTTAACCGCCTCCGGGGTGTCCTCTACCATTAAGCTAATTGAATGTTCCATTGCTTGGCTGGCGTTTCTGGTTTCACTTGATGACATCTTTCTTTCGTCCTTGCGCCTTTACGTCTCTCGTCTGTTTCTATTTCCTCATTTCGGTCTCTGTTCTTTCTTGATCTTTTAGACAGTATTTCTGGGGGTGGTCTGCATAGTGGTGTACCAAGGTTTCCAGTGCTGATTCTTGTTTGGAATAAATTTTCTGAAGGGGGATTATCTGGGAAGTTCATTGGTGCGATTCCCTTTTCAACAAGCATCCTGTTCAGTTTAGTTTTGTACGTTCCTCCACCTATTGCCATGCTGTAGAAATGCGCCTGAATTGCCATTGCAATGAGGTTTAGTTGTGCGCTGCTCTCAATTTCTAGGATTTGTGTAGTGGTGTGTTCTCCTTCAGAACTTTTTTGGTAATGTCTACGTAAGATTGCTCATTCTTCTTCTTTTTCTTCTCGATTGTTGCTTCTTCCTCCATCTTTTCCTGCATTTTCTCCTTCTTCATGGGACACGCCACAGCCATCGTTCTGTGAGGTCCGCCGCAGTTCAAACATTTCTTGATTGCGTTTGTGCAGTCTTTGAACTTATGGCCAGCGCTCCGTATTCTCAACATGAAGTTATCTGGGCCATACACTCATGAGTCGGGTGATCTTCGTACTCGTAGCAGCGGAAACACATGAGTAGATTTAGGTATCTTTTTCTCTCCATCTGCTCTCCTGTAATTCTGACTAAGAAACACTTAACTCCGTCTCTGATCATACGATCAGCCATCGCTTCAGTGTTACACTCCACTTTGAAAACGTGTGTGTAGTCTTTTATTTGAGTGACTTGGTTTATTTTTAGGCATTGTTGCCTGTCCTTCAGTTCTTTCTTTATCTCTTCTGTTGTGTGCTCGCCTACAAACGGGTCCGCTTTTCTGCAGAATATAGACCTGCGTGCTCGTACATCTGAAGGTGCTGTTACTGTGAGTCTTATTTGGTTGAGTTTTTGCACTACTTTTGGTTCCAGGATCTTGTCAACATCTTTTTTTTCCAGCAGCACAAGTTTTATTCATTGTTGACGCCTCTGATTCCAACAATAGGGACATTGTGTTCTCCAGATAGTGTCTTTAGCATTTCGTGTTTAGTTGGTGTGTTTTGTGGATTTGTTTGACGTAAAAGTACTTTCGAAAACTCTGCAAAGGGAGACCCCTAGCTCAATTCTTTTTTCTAAATTTTTTTTATTACGGCGAAAAATTGACAGATTGATTTCCATTTTCATGGTAATACTCCCTAGAAAGCATTTAATATTTTCAATATTACTTAGAGAACGGACACTCTGCTGCCCTAACTCTTAACTGGCATCGATCCCAAGATTTCTTTATTAAATAAAAATTGAAGCTTCCAGCTACGATGCATCGTACCCACTAAATTCATCACCACAACAGTGACAATGAGTTACATCACAAATTATCCGCAATCAATTTTTACATCAACAGATAAAAAATTTTTAACTAAAAATAAATTCGCGTTGACAATGTCAACATCAAAAATAACAAAGCGTCAAGCCCATACTTATAGCAACACCAATATCGGGTGTCTTCAACGATGTAGTGCAGTAATATCACTTTTGTGTATGAGGGTCACTTTACTTAAATACAACAGATGTGACTCATGTTATGTTTTCTGGATGTTCAATTCATTGCTCTCTGCTGAAGTAATATTAATTCTTGATGTTATATTGCACAGTTTAAAATAATTTCGAGCCATGATAAATCTTCTCTGTTATAGATCGTTGGACACTATGTCTCATCTGGTAGCTGTTTCATCACTATTCGGGTCATCAGATGACATTGAGAGCACCAAGTAACTATTCTAGGTTAATACACACTAGTGGAAGGAAGCTCTATGGCACTTGAGGATTTATTATGCTCAAATCTAAAAGAAAAGTGTAATCAACATTTCTATGGACATCTGCTCCAAAACTACAACTTGTTTGTCAGTGTGAAATACACGTGCCCCTGAAAAGTTTGAGCCATGAAATCTCTATTTTCCACCTATTAAATTGATTCTCTAACCCCAGTGGTACAAGAAAGTAAATCAGTTCCTAACTGTGAGCTAGCATTGCATCTCTCTGAGAGGAAAGTGACGCCAAAAACCATCAGACACGCCACGCGTGCGCAGCAGAACTCTGTCCATTACTGCGCTGCTCCTCCCAGCGTCGCACTGGAGGCCTCCTCAGACCTCGTCCGCTGGGATGAGCAGTGTCTCCATGACACACCGTATACGTATATCATGTGCCGTTATTAACAGTAGTATTCTTCTTTGTCGCACTTGCAGTAATAATGCCGTATTTTCCAACCATTTAATTTTTATCTTAGGCACATTTCTCTGCAGAAAATGGTATCACTTGCACTATCTCTTTAATCACATGTGCGCTTAGCCCGCGAGTGGAAACCTATCTGCCACTGCTGTCTTACCACGACAGTATTACGGCAATGGAGTGCACCAGCTTTCTGTACCCGCAATATGATGGGCATAACATTAGCCGTATGAATGTCGCCTAAAAGAACTGCGTCTGATCTCTCTCGAGCAAAGACGACTCAGGGGGCATCTAATAGAAGCATTCAAGTATTTGAATGGCTTCATCGACGTACCTACAACTGGGCTCTTTGGAAGAGACCTCAATAATCTCATGCAAAAGAACGGTCAAAAACTCAAGCATAAAGCTCGAAGAACTACCCTAAGTCAGCAGTTCTTTCCGTATTTCATAGTCAGCATTTGGAATAGACTCCCATCCAATGTTGTTAGTGCGGAGTCAGTTAACGCGTTTGAAAATCGTCTTGACATACATTGGGGGAGACATCCTCCACAGCTAAGAACTCCTCCTTCAAGAGTCGCAAACTCTCAACGGCCAAAGTTTCCGAGGCTACCTTAATCCGTCGTTTTCTCTCTCCCGCTCCAACTACACAGTTTGACGCCGCTAAGCTCCGCATGTCAGCGGCTCTTGATCGTGCTTGTGTGCATTCATAATCGTCTCTTTGGCATGGACTCTTCCCGCCCCCACCCCCCATCTTCCTTTCTCTCTTTTCTCCTGTCCTCTATATCCTACTAGCATAATGGCAAAAGCTCATAGAGGGCCAGGCCGTAAGTTCCGGTGTCTCTTTGGGAATGGGCCTATTGGTTCGTCTACTGCCGACTATCTAATCTAACATCTGTACGAGATAAATTATTGCGGGTTTTTTTCCTTTCGATCATACAGACGAGATTGTGTTATCAATATTAAGCCTAAGGGAAAATAAATACAATTTCAAGACAGTGTAACCAAGCAATTGGTGTGCAAATTCTGCCTAAGCAGCATAAATGTAAATGCCTTCTGCATTTTCTGTATTTTTTCTGGAAAACCGGCGTACGCCTTTCTGATTCCTTCATGCAAAGAATTAGAACGGCGAAACCCTCGGGACCCGGCCGGTGGCCGGAGTCAGTGATCTTCTGACACTCACGTCGCTCCTGCAGTTCAATGCTAAATCGGATTTGCACCAAGGGCAGCCAGCAAGCACCTTACAATATTTTATTCTTCATCGTGTGTTATCGTTGGGCCGGTGCTTTTCCTT
>LQNS02278160.1:1830833-1846442 GCA_001587735.2 Parhyale hawaiensis
CTTGGCAACCCACTCTTTGTTGCAATGTTACTAAGAAAAATAAATATTTCAAACTCGTAAGGCTGTTTTTCTGTAGTCTTAGCCTTATTTTATTACTCCATCGGCATCGGAAGTATAACCGATGACGATGCCCATCGTATAACATCGCCAATGGGATGGCTCAGCCATTTCATCAGACCAGTTCTTCCTCATAATACCATCGCCGATGGAGAAAATGGTCATCGCCCAATGTTTGACATAATTTCCATCGGACCATCGCTATCGCCGATAGATTTTTGCGATGTTCCATCGTAACATCTTAGTTTTTCCTGTGGCGATGGTGTTCACGCCATCGCATAATCGGCGATGGCCATCATGCCAGGCTCTGATGCTCTCATAAGATTATGATAAGAACAAATTTTGAAAATATTTTATCATATCAGAAATTTGTTGTACTATGTAATTATCCTGTTTAAGTCTCATAACTTCAGATTTAGTAAAAGAATCAAGTTTCTTTCGTTGAGGCATGACGAAAACTGCTACAGTGATTGTATACATCCGGCAGATTTTTTATCTCTATTGGAGCTGATAAGAAAAATGAGTAATCAAACATTAACTTTTTGCTCATTGTACCTTTACTTTGGACGTGTGACAAGCGGTAAATGTGTAATAAATTCTTTTCTATTGTTTTCTCGAACTTGACAGCTAGCGACATTGTAAGGGAAGTACATGTCTATTATGTCAAAATTTCACCTAAGTTAGATGGTTAGTTTTGGAGATACTTGGTTTTTCATTCATGTAAAGTAATTTTGCACGCTTCGGTATTTGGTATTTCATTATAATTCTGTGTATTTATTACCAAGTTCAGAAGCCTCTATTCTACAACTTGAAACTGTTTACTTTACTAAGTATTCCGAAATCATTCTATAGTGTATTGCAAAAACCAAAGTATTTCATTAACAGCTGATTTACGATATAACAGTTCAAGCTGGTATGTTTTTTTTGTGTGAGTTTGTTGCTTATGCAGGCTTTAGAAGCAGGTACAGGTTTGGCAATTATTATTGAATGCAAACGAATTAAGTAAAATACCCTAAACAAAATATGAAAAAGTGGAACAACACATGAAAACATGTCTGCCGCATCACACCGTCAGGCTAATGTGCGAACTGCCATTCTTGCCGATTCTTAAGTTGGCGCTCAATCACCATGAGCTCTACGGGCAAGCTTGCTATCTCTATCTTCCTACTGGCCAGACTAAGCCCCGCCTGCAATAATACTTGCTCTTGAAGCAGAACTCAATATGACACGAGTGCGGAGATACTCGCTGCTGGCTCTCTCTTAGATCGCTTACTGCGGCTGCACAGAAAACACCCACTATCGTGCCTCCACATGCGGGAGGTGATGTGGGAAACGTCATCTGAAGGGACGCAGTATGCGTGGTAAAATTGCTTGCAAGTGTGCATTGCCACAGAAAGATGATCTGGCCAAGATTTTAAGCCATCATACTAATACGTACTATACCTTTTTAGTCTACTTTGTCCCAATACCTTTTGGATGGTCGACTGCGAGGCGGCCAAGTTGTTACGCAAATTGTTCTGTCGATCGAACGAGGATGTCGTTCACCTGAGGATAAAAAAATCTATAATTAACACATTAGCTATCGGAAACAGCGCGCATTGTTCATACGGCTCTCATGCAAAAACGTTGTACAGGACCTGCTCGAAAACGTACTCCGTGTCCAACTAATCCGTCGCTGCAGTTTTTCTGATATTCACCGATATAGACTGGTAAATTGCTATAACCTTCATCCAATCAGTAGGGAAACTGCTAAGTAATGTTAATAATATAAGTAGCAAAGCACTCAGAGAGAGGACACCTATAGAACGAAACACATTGCTAGCCCTATATATGAGTTATTATTCTAGCGGACCTTACATTCTCCGGAAGTGCACTTATACTCATATATAAGATAAGTTTGCTTGTGAGGATGTCACAACTACAGTACAATCCCTTCATGACGCTTAACAATGCACTTGGCCTCCTGGCGCGGTCTTTCTCAGGGGTGCTTGGCGAGCTGAATCAGCAAATTTAAATGGTGCGATAGCTTTGTGGGCTTCTTACCTTGGGGTAAGGGGTGGCGGGGTGTTGAACCTTCCGTTTCGGCGCCATAGTTTCTAGCGACACGTCGTCGGCTGCAGCTGTACTTACTCCTCTGAAACCAATTGGCCCATATCTGCCGCGCGAACCATTGCGTGTGGGTTGCCCATGGGAGGGTGCAGTGAAAGTTGACATTACCTTTACTTTAGTATCTTACTCAAAGAAATTTACTACAACCGCCAGCAAATCACTGAAGCCCTTCTCATAAAACAACAGAAACCTTAAATAAAATGGCAACAGCGACTCCAGCCGCAGCCTGCGACATTTCGTCCGACTGTATGATAGCATCCACCCGACCTCCCGCCCCCACTGCACTTTGGAGTTCAACCGGCGACCGTAAACGTAAATAAACCACGACCAACCCCAAGACTAACTCATGCGAATCTTGCAGAGGGAATTACATTACGAGACTGTCTCGATTTTACTATCACAATACTCAGACTCAGAGTTCAACCATAGTAACAAGTTAGTCCTGAGGACGGAAAATATTGCCGAAACATGTAGATTTATTTTAGACTTAAGTGAAGATGAACCTTTAGCATTTCTATACCAAGAATGTAGAGTAAATTTTAAAAAATCGAAAAACTTTATATGAAAATGATAAACAAGGTGCAACTTTAATGAAACACACTTCTATACATATTATTTTCTTCAAAAGATATAAATATATTGAATTGGATGAGAAGCAGTTGAAGAAATTTTGTTGCCCACAACGCGCGTTTCGCTGATCATTGTCAGCTCATGAATTAAATGGGAGGCTCAAAGTTGGTATATTTGATTCTTAAGATTTTACAAAATTTAGAGAGGTTATCATATGAAAGTGTAGCTAATTCCGTTTTATCCAAAAGTATAAATGACATCTTCACACAAGCAAATGGATGGCAGTTTGGGAGAGTGGCGGCAGCCATCTTGTATTTCATCGTACCAAACTTCATCGAAGGCTCGTCGTATGTTAAGCCAATGTCTACAGTGTGTTTTTATTATTGACTTTGGCGGTCATTAAAAAAATAGTGCTAATGTTATGTGGGTGCCCGTGTTTGCTCCTGAAACCATGTTGTTTGATATTGTGAAGTGAATCGGTTTTAAGAATATATTGAAATCTGTGGCATT
The DNA here is from genome assembly GCA_001587735.2 of Parhyale hawaiensis. Classification (NCBI taxonomy): domain Eukaryota; kingdom Metazoa; phylum Arthropoda; class Malacostraca; order Amphipoda; family Hyalidae; genus Parhyale; species Parhyale hawaiensis. The sequence goes on from LQNS02278160.1 coordinate 1,834,080, forward strand.
CATAAATTTTTCGAATATTTTATACTGCAAGTTTATAGGCCAAATATAGGGGCGGCAGTCTGTGTGTGTTAGCGGTTTTTGTTTGGCTTCGGTGAGAAAATTATTGTTGCTCTTTTCCAGCAGGCCGGAAAGTATCCCGCAGAAAGGCAGGGAGTCATTCTGGTGCAAAAATCATTGAGCATGTTCTCTGGTAATTTGATCAAGTGCGTTTTTCTAATGCCTGAAGGGCCTGGAGCTTTGTTTTTAAATGTTGATATTGAACGTTTTCATTCTTTAATTGTTATAACAAAGACAATTTTACTAGCAAGCACAAGCAATAGTGCAGTGGACAGAGCTGATACAGTGTGTGCTGGCTTTGAAGTTTCTGCTCGGCGCTACACTATGAGCGTGGACAACCGAGGCCGTCCAGATAGAGCCTCTTCTCGACCGTCTCGGGTTAACCAGATAAGGACCACGGTCCACCCTAAAGGACATTTCAGATAATACTATTCCTTCAAGAAGCTGGCATTTCAATTTGCTCTTATAGGGTTAAACTAGGAATCCCTGTTCTTTGTTCATTTATATATTATTATATTTATTATTATTACCGGAGGGATATCAGGACCCGAATTTGATCGGTTGAGCGATGTTCAGCTCTACACCCTGGCTCCGGGTCACATCCCGCAACCTAGGGTTCAGAGCACTTTGCCAATGATGTGCGCTCTTCCAAACAGAGCGCTCTTCTGGAAGGTTCCTGGATGGAGATAGCCGCACTTCAGCCCTCGAAGGGCAGTCTTGAGATTCTTGGACATTGCCTCCAGAGCTCCGATGACCGCTGGAACGACGCCCACCTTCATCTTCCACAGTCTCTGGAGTTCGATGGCAAGGTCACGGTACTTTTCCTTCTTCTCCGCTTTCTTGTCCACGATTCTGGAACCGAAGGGGCTTGAAATGTCGATCAGTTTGGCCGACTTCTCCTGTTTGTCTTTTACGGCGATGTCCGGTCGGTTGACATGAAGTACTCGATCAGTTTCCATCCTCTTGTCCCAGTAGATGTGCACGGCTTCGTTTTCAACCACGGGTGCGGGTTCGTGCTCGTACCACCTCTCACTGACCGGGAAGTTATGGATAAGCTGGAGGGTCCAGTAAAGGTGTCGGGCAGTTTTATCGTGCCTGCGTTTGTACTCCTTTTGCGCCAGCACTCCGCATTCGCTTATCTAGAGGTTGATGGTTTCATCCGAGCTCCGGCAAATTCTACAGGTAGTAGGGACGTTTCTCTTCTCGATCTTGTTTTGGATGTACCTGGTTCTGAGGGCTTGTTCTTGAGCTGCCAGGATTGGGCCTTCTGTTTCCCGTTTGAGCTCACCCCTCAGAAGCCAGTTCCAAGAGTCTGGTACTATTTTGTCCCGAAGACTTCGAGGTACTGGCCGGACATCTTCATGCTCTTCCATTTGTTATTCCGATCGAGGCGTCGTCGCTGTTTGAACTGGTCAGCCGTTTCGGTCTCTTTCAGCAACTTCGCCTCGGTTAAGTAGCGAGCCCACTGGTCGTCGCACTCTTTGAAGTGTTGGGAGAGACCGCGTTTTTTCGCTTCGACGCAGTCCTCGACGCTGATGAGGCCACGGCCCCCTCTCTTCTGTTGAGATAAAGTCTGTCTACGCACGATCTTGGGTGCAGTGCTCGAAAGATGGTCATGAGCTTCCTGGTTTTGATGTCCATGTCGGTGCAGTCCTTCTTGGTCCAGTTGATAATGCCAGCAGAATATCGGACTACGGGGACGGCCCAGGTGTTGATGGCCTTGATGGTGTTGCCCCCATTGAGGTGTGACTTTAAGATTAGCCGGAGTCGGGTGAGGTACTCCTTCCGAATGGATTCTTTCATCGTTCTGTGGAGAATGGTGTTATAGTCCATGACACCCAGGTACTTCTAACCTGCCTCTTCGATGTCCTTGATGGTACCTTCTTCGATGGTGATTCCCTCGGACGCAGTAACGTCTCCCCTTTCGGTGTTAAGGACTCCGCACTTACTGATGCCGAACTGCATTTGGATGTCTTGGGAGTACTGATGGACTATGTTAAGGAGCTGCTCTACTTGGTCCTTTGATTTGGCGTAGAGCTTCAGATCGTTCATGTAAAGCAGGTGGTTGAGCTTCATGGTACGACTGTAATTGTAGCCCTGGCCGGCCTTGTTCAGGGTCTCAGAGAGAGAGGGATCATGGTCAGGACTAATAGCAGGGGAGATAGGGAGCCGCCGTGGAAGATTTCACGCCTGATGCTCACCTCACCGAGGTGTTTAATGGAAACTCGAACTCGTGCAGACAGTTAGTGCCCAAAATATCTCAGCTGTTGAGACCCTACTCGCACCTGAAAGTGAAGAGCTGATACTGGAAGTGAAGTAACACCTTAGATTATAACTAAGGCGTTACTGTACTCTACATATTAGCCCTCGGTCCATGAAGGCAGTACTGAATGTGCATGTTTCAGTTGATAAATAAACAAGTCATCGTGTACTGCAAGCGCGCCAGGCAGCTCTCATAGCGCTGGTCTTGCCGTCGGGCCGGGCTTGCTTGAGGTCCTGATGCAAATTTCCACTGGCCTATATTGCGTACATTCATGTATATACTGTATATATATTAAATGCATTATACTGAATTCATAATTTGAAGTCACGAGCGTAGACCTTGTCGTGCAATGAATGATAAAAAAAGCAAGAGGAAATACCGCGCATTTCCTGCTACTGGGAATATGTGGAGCAACTGACTGTCAATAGCATACAAGTCACGCAGCAGAGTACATGCAAAGGAGCAGAGGGTAAGAAATAAGTGCGTTAAGAAGACAAGTTACCTCCACGTGGGGTGGCGCGGTGAGCACGAACAGGACCGTCGCTGCGATGTCCTCCGGTTTGAGGCACTCATGAGCAGCGTAGATCTTATCGGCAGCGGCAGCATCGCCCAACATGGTTTTCAAGAAGTCAGTAAGTACGAAGCCAGGGCTGATAGCCTGCAGTGCAAAAAACAAACGGCTATAGCATCCGTGTTCTGCAGGGCTCGCTCTGTCCGTCCTCGTCAACATCAGGCAGTCTCCGGTAGTGATGGGGCGAATATCCGCATCCACGGAGTATCCGCACCTTTTTTGACATCCGCATGCGCGCATACTAAACTGGCAACATCCACAGTCGTGTCCGAATCCACGGATGTCAGAACTGTAAAATCCGCTAAAGATCCGCATCTGCAGCAAAGGAGGCTCGGATGTTTAGGTTTATCACTGTACACTAAACTCATTCATAGTGCTGAAATGGATTGAAATATGTGCAAGCGCTGTCCCTGTCAACAAAGCACCATCTAGGTTTTCTTCCCAAGTGTTGTACAAACTGCCATCGTTAGAAAGGGTGTAGGTGTGATTGTGGTGGGACGAATATCCGCATCTGAAACCGCGGAACATCCGAACCTCTTTTAAACATCCGCATCTGCATTCACGGATGTCGAGAAGGCAACATCCGCAATTGCATCCGCGGATGTCAGAACGCTTAAAGATCCGCATCCACGGATGTCCAAAAAATGACAACCGACCCATCACTTGTCTCCGGTTACTGTTGGTAGAGACCTTTCCCCTGTAATGTCACTAGGCCCTTTCTCCCTTTCCACCCGTTAGTGGACAGCATTATTACAAATAATCAGACTGACATGATCAATTCCATTAGTGGTTTGCTCCCTTTATGTACAGTATATTAATTTGTGTTTTGTGTCTCAAGGTGAAACATGAGGCTACACTGTATCACCTTCTCACATGGGACTTTACCAAAGCGTTATACCCATTCAATGATAAAATAGCGCCACATTCACCGTTACTTAATCGCCATTATCGGTCCTCTTTGGAAACCCTCTAATATTCGTTGACATTACTACAGCCGTTAGTTCAACCCTCCGTATATACTAGAGGTGGACCGAATATTCGCGTTCGCGAATAATCGCATCGTTTCCAATATTCGCATTCGCATGTAGGTGTGCGAATATTTTGTGAATATCTAAGCATATCTACAGATGACGATCCTCTAAAATGGTGAAAGTTACATGCGAATATTTATCCTAATCTTGCTCAGTTAGCGAAGTCTTATCATTCTTGTTCGCCAACAAGTGTAGCGAGTGAGCGTCTGTTTAACGGTGCCGCCTAGTATACGATGAAAAACGAAGTAATCTGACTGGTGAAAGAGCAAAAAATTATTATTTTTGAAGTTCAACCTGCCAATAGTGGAATTTAACTATTAGATACTTGGAGCTTATGCCCGTACTAGCAACAGCAATAATGGCTTACATGTAATTTAGTGAATCTAGTAGTAAATCAACCTCTTTCAAAGGGCGGTGGGTGGGGAAAGGGGTTGGTGGGATGCATGTAAGAGTGAGTCTTAGTACCGCATCCTGGAAACAAAGAAAATTTAACGGATTTTAATTAGCTATTCAATTTTTTATGGCTAAACTCTTAGAATGAATTCGAATGTCGAATAGTCCACTCCAGAGTCCAGACCCCAGAGTCTAGAATCCAAATAAAATGTCATATTACTTGAGAAAGGAAACTTGAGTAAACATTCGCTATTCGCATTCGCGAAATTCCCAACAAAATAACATTCGCGAATGTTAAAGAATAGACATTCGGTCCACCTCTAGACTATACTACGAGAAACACGAACCTGGAGGACAGCAGTGCATGGGAACGGCCAGTCGGGAGAAGAAAATACACGGCAATATACGTCAGCAGCAGTAAAAACCATGAAAAGAGTGAAATTAGGTGTCATAACGATTACCTTCTTCTGAAGGTTTAACTGCGGCTAAAACAATCTATAGAATCATGCCAATTAACTAACTGACATAGTTGTTGTTTGGTAACCAAAGTTCTATTTTCTAATGGCGTCACCCAGTGCTGGGCAGGCGTCACTGTCGTCACAGTTTGCTTCCATGCTCTCGATGAACAAGCAGTAGAGCACGAATTTGTGCGCATTGTCGTTCCCGTTGTATTCGGTCTAGGAAGATACGCGCTATCTGCATGAATATCTCAGGCAAATCCAGAAGTTATAGAAAACATATATCAAACTTAAAGAAAACAGCAAATGAATGGAGAACTGTGATGTAAATTTGCAGAATAGTATAACAGCCAATATAAATACCATGGGAAAAAACCGGCAATAGGCAATTAAATTCATGTCTCTCGAGCAAATACGTCTGAAGGCAATAGCTCATAGAGGGCCACGGCGTAAGTTCTGCTGCCTCTTTGGGAATGGGCGATTGGTTCGTCTACTGCCGCCTGTCTAATCTAATCTATTGCATTAGAAAATTTTAACTATTTGAATGTTATGAACGACGAGCATACAACGGTACTTTTTGACAACGTTGGTGATCTCCTCCGAAGTAACGGACAAGAATACAACTATCATGACTGCAGAACTACGCTAAGCAAGCAGTGTGTCCCGCACTACATAGTGAACATTAAAAAAGCCCCTCTGAAGTTGTCCGATTGGGAAATTTATTCGATCTTATCGGATATCCTTCAGTATTTACTCGTAGGCAGCCGATAAATGCCTATAGATTTCTGGTTTGGGACAATCAACGATTTAAAAACCCGTCTTGATAAACATTGGGCGCAACACCATTCTCAGCTACGAACTCACAGCTACGCCTCTGAGCCAAAGCCTCAGAGGCCACCCTAAAGTATTGTCTGTCATGCCCAGATAAACAAACGTCTCTGAATCCCCGATAGTGTGCTGCAACTAATCGTGCTTGCACGATCGGGACCTAGGCTTGGCTGAGTTTTTTTTCTTTTTCTCTCTTTCTTTTCATGTTTAAATATCTACACCGGTTGAAATAACGGCAACAGCTGATAGATGGCCGGAGAGTTAGTCCCGGCTGCTCTCTGGGACTAGGCCTGTTAGTCTGTTTACGGTCAGCTGTCTTATCTCATTTTTACAGCGAGTGCATTGTTCTTGCTGCCTTCTGTTCGTCTATCCATCCGGCTGCATGGTACGCTGGTATGGGCCACACAACCATTCGCCCGCACAACTGGTTGCTGGGATGTTACGCCTACGAGTAGTTTCAATACATATTTGAAATCGGTAGCATAGATACGGTAGGATAAAGCACATCCTCCAATAAAGCTGTCAGTGCAAATGCGCTGTGTGGCCCCGTTATAAAGTTTTCAGTGTTATAAAGTGAAACGTTCAACTTTCACGGCGCTTTCATGTTGGCTGGGAGGAGCTCCAACCATTACTCTACTTTTTGGCTTCTCAAAATAAATTTTACAGAAGTCGGTTTCGAGATGAAAACTTGAAGTTCATTTTATGGGTATTACTGGAGGGCCCAGCCGTCAAAAATGACGGCAGTAATTTTGTGATGAGGCTTTTTGTTTTTCCGGTTTCAACTATAGGTTTTGCTGTTAAATATGTCTCAACCCTGCGGACCTGATCTTCCCTTAATAAAATGCAAGCTGTACAGCTATGAGTTTTGCGTGAGCAAATTATCTCTCTTGCAAAATAAGGCCTGAATATCAGTTTTGAATTGGCCAAACGTTGAGCAGCGCTAAGAAAATATGGTTCAGTCGGTAACGTGGATACCGAGCGAGAGGTGAACCTCCAGCGTCGAAATTTGGCTGCAATGTAAATTAATTGAATATAGAAAGGCATCGAAGAGATTCAGCTACAGTAAGAAAAAAAGTGATTATACACGAAAGAAACCAAAATTCCGACCAAGATTGAGTTTCTCGAACTGCTAAGAATGAATTCAGCCAAAAGAATATGCGACATATCTTGGCTATGACCGACAGGATCAAAAACTCTATCGAAGATACCGCTTTTCAGCTACCACGCTCAGAAGAAGAATCATTATCGCCATATCAAAAAGTACCAAGCTAGTTTCGAAAGTGAAGCGAGATTCAGAAAATGCAATATTTCCACTTTAGACCATAATATTTCAGAAACTATATTTGTCACCCTTACTCCAAGCGCTGAAATTGTATGGTATCTCAACTTGTTTTTCAGTACATGAATTTTCTCCAATTAAACTCTTAACTGCGTGACGGAGAGACGGACCAACATTGGAGCAAGGGAGCAAGCAAGCGACCAACAAGAGTGTTTTATTATATAGTGGATACCTACCGATTTCTAATGTATTTGGCAATCATAAAAGAAATACACTAGCTGCACCCGTGGAAAATTCACAGTTAGTGAATATTTTCGCTTACCTTTTTTAACCCGAAGTAACGTTCATATCTAAACCACCCCGTCTGACCTCACGTCCGCGGCTTTACCCAGGCTATCCTCATGCAGTCCGTCTACCTTACGTCTCGTCTATCTTTTCCTAGTATTTCGATTTCATCACTGAATCACGCAATTGTTCAATCGTCAAGGCATTCACACTTGTGTTTTGATAAAGACATAGAAATACCACGGTACATCTTACAATATTCTCTTACACTATGAATTTGCACGCCTTTTCTAAGCTCTGTTTCCCACAGTTTAGAGCTTATTTAGTTCTCCATAAGGTTACACGGCCCAATTTTTTGTCGGTGTTTTTTTTATTTTTCTCTCACTAGTTTGGAACCCGTGGATATTGATCAGCAGCCCATGATTTTTATGCTTTGTTGATTGTGATAGCTACATCGTAGCTAAAAGAAAACAGATTCGTTCAATTTCTCCACTCTGTGCTCAAGATGTCATTGTGTTTGCTCAGGCATCACACTGTAGACTGTGTAGGCATTTACTAGAGGCAGATGCTTTCGCGGCAGCGCAATCGCTTCAAAAAACGACTTCAGAGCAAAAAAAAGCCCTACACTACCCTTTCTGTTTACCCGTGCTGTATCATAGCTACGCAACTGGCCATATTAGAAATGTTATCCGCTGCCAGCGAAGCGAATAGAATGTTGTGAAAAATGAAAAGCCGTAGGTAGATATGACAGGGACATGAAATGATTCACATCTGAATTCAAATCTCCCATTTCCCCTCCATCTATTATTGAAGAGCGTAACACAAAAAGTAGGTTGGTAGGTACGCATTAGCGTATTAATATATAGACTAGCGGGACCCGTGAAACTTTCACGGTCAGGCAAGAAGTTTCAGATGGATCGGTGAAACCTTCAGAAGTTCACAGTGCACTCAGGCAATTCTCCATCAACTGTACAAATAACTCCGAAATTTCTTATGTGAAATCTTATACGACCAGCTGATGATAATTACTGAAGCTTAGCTACCCCTGTCTAAGTGGACCCGTGGAATCCACTATATAATAATGCACAGTTGTTGGTCGCTCCGATCTTGCTCGCTCTTTTAGTTTGTCCGTCTCTCCGTCACGCTGTTAAGGAATTAGATAGAAGAAAATTCATCAGGCAGTCACGATATGCTGCTGAGTGCTTTCTCATTACAATGCTTCGCTATTTAATTGCAAGCTTTTTGAAATCTCAATTCTGAGTTTTGAAGAAGAGTGAAGTATTCTTTCCAGTGGTAGCAGAGATACAGTCTTCTTCTAATTAGGGCTGCCTATCACAGTTCATTTACTACACATAGTTATGCAAGCTCTAAGGGAACACCCTTTCGCCCAATCTTCGCCAATTAGCGACCGCCGTGACACCATCTCAGCCAATCAGCGACCGCCGAGACTGACGTCCATTTCAGCCAATGGGCGACTGCCACATCACTATGCTGGTGTAATCAAATGAAAGCCGCGAGCGGCGGCTCCTTGTACGTGACTCTTCCATGAACAGGGTCTTACTCAGTAAAATGGGGATGTCAGCCGGCTCGACATAATCGGGCTGCTTCTACTATATAGCTCCTGCAGCACAATTCAAAGTGACGAAGCTAAAGTTCCTGCCAGCATTTGCAGACTTGGACGACCCAATCTACCGTGCCTGAAGGGTGCCAACTAAAATGTAAATGCTGGCGTCTGAAGTACAGTGTTTCTACGTTTACAGGACTGTAACTTACGACTTTTCGCGATACATGAGCTAAAAGTTAAACTGCTTTTCATATTATCAATCCACAATCACTATAAATATGGCTGGATTACTGCCTATAGGGATTCAAATGAAAGCAGGTAATGTGTATACCAAAGTAATTAAATATATTTGATGTATATAGTGTTAAGTATTTACATTCATTTGGAAAATGCAATTAGTATTTGGTATCTAATTACATTTTGATGATGTATTTAGTTTTTAGTATTAAATAGATTTCATGAATTTGGGGTTGATCACTGAATAGGAATAATATTATGAAACGAATGACCTTTCTTCTTAATAAGAACGTAGTAAAGTCGAAATCATACAGTTATTTGCAGTTTGTTGACTAATACAGAGAAATCCTATGGACCACCCAAACAGTCATTAGAGACCACCAGTGGTCCACCAGTTGCGAACTAGTGTGGAACTTTCACTGCAACAGTCCCACCCAAAGTCCAGAACAGACAACTTACAGATACTCTGATGTGAGACTTGGCGCTGCGCAGCTCCTGTCTCAGGCCTTCCGTGATGGCCCTCACTGCAAATTTTGTGCCGCTGTAGAAGTGGAAAGCGTCGGTGTCGGGCTTGACGCGGTGTCCTGACAAGCTGGAGGGATAAATTAAGTTTGTCATGCTATGCCAAACCAACTAAAGATTAGAAGCGCAGAGTTGGTAATTATTTAACTCCACTCGCACAGTAATTGCATGTATCATGCAGTGAAGAACTGAAAGGTCCATTATTCTCATTCGTCTTGCTTGACGATCATTATACAACTTTGGATAATCACTTCATTACTTCATAAATGCAATTCATGGCGGTTCATAATGTTTGAATTTATTAGTATAAACTTGAAGTGTGTCGTGATATGCTCATTATTTGCCTCATCTACCTCTTCTTCCTGAAAATTAGGTTTTCGATCAATAAATCTATTGCCGCTACAAAACTGTCCAGATATGGACGACTCGGCTCATCCATTTTTAGAAAATACGAAAAGTTTTCCAGAAAACTTAAGAAATCAAAATTAGACTTGAACTTTCTGACCTGCTGCAAAGTCTACCACGTGACCACAAAATTTTTCCGCTTCCGTGTATACCGACAGTCGCTTCAGAACAGCCAACTGTAGAAATCATGGCAATTGCAGCTCTTAGACCTAGAAATTCAAACTCAACACAGCAACATTACGAACCATGAAAATTCTGTAAGACACTACGTATCTCAGATCAAAAATTCATTTTCATTTCTTTACTATCTCAGTTTAGTTCACTTTGTACAATCCACCAATAAGAAATTCATAGGTGGAACCAAATTTGTCCATAAAAGGAAGTTGAATGCATTAGGAGCATCCCCAACCCTAACATCCTGTGACCCAGACACTGTAATCTTTAACTACTCAATTGTAACCCTTCAACCACGCCTCAAATTTTTATTGTCATTCGGCCTGAAATTCTGCCTACCCATATTCAAGCCGGATTATTGTAGGCATTTCTTAGGTTTCGAGAGCTTACCTAACTGACTGAAATCTCAACCACTCCGCCCTAATTTCTCATTTGCCAAAGTAAAAAGACAAAAAAAAAAAAGAATTGCAGTTACACCTCATGCAACAAACATAAAGTGTTTTCTCCAATTTTTTCTAAGTCCGACCTATTTTTATTATCTAATTTCCACAAAGAAAATTCCGTTGTCGTGTGCAGAACCGACAAGGGAAGAGGTGTTGCCATTTTAGACAAAAATCAGTACCATTAAAAAATGAATGCAATCCTGGCCGACACAAGAAAGTTCACTAGTTACGACTCGCATACCGATCTTTTCAAACTTACTCTGAAATTCAGCGACAAAAATTGTTGGATCAAGGCATTATCACCGATTCGATCAACCGTTCACTTTACAATTCAGGTGCTTCCCCTGGTGTCTTATACGACCTTCCAAAGGTGCACAAAGCCGGTGCCCCCTTACGAACAATTCTAGCTGCATATAAAACACCATCCTACCCTATTGCAAAATTCCTCGTTTCATTAGTTGAACCTCTAACAACCAATCAGTATACTTTGCAAAATTCATATGAGTTTCGCAACCGTATCAAAAACCTCCAATTGCCTCCCAATGCCTACTTGGCCAGCTTTGACATTACCTCTCTTTTTCACCAACATCCCCGGAGACGAAACTATAAATATTATCTGTAACAGTCTTTGATAACACGGACTTATTCCACAACAACATGGATAAACCTACTTTCAGAACTCTCCTTAGTCTTGCCATTATAGATTCCTTCTTCACGTTTAACAATAGAGTGTAGAAACAAATAGAGGGGTTTCCATGGGCTCCCCAGTTAGTCCTTCGCTAGTAAGTATCTTTCTCTGCCATCATGAAACTCTTTGGCTTAGTAACTGCGCAAATGACTTCAAACCGATCCACTACAATCGATACGTAGATGACACCTTCTTCATATTCAACAATCAAACGCATTTTGATTTTTTTCTGCAATATTTGAATAGCAAATATCCAAGCATCAAATTCACCCCTGATAACCAATCAAATAATTCTTTAGCCTTTCTAGATGTTTTAATAACTAACTAAGATTCCACACTAACCGTTACAGTTTACAGAAAATCGACATTCTCAGGCTTCGGGATTGCTTTCTTCAGTCAATGCTACGATCAATTTAAAATCAATGCAATAAAAACCTTACTATTTCGGGCATATCGTTTGTCTTCCTCCTACTTTGCATTTTCAAACGAAGTTGACTTTCTCCGAACTTTCTTCAAAAATAACGGGTACCCGCACCACCTCCTGGACCACAACTGTAAATTGTTCTAGACAGACAGTTCAATCCCGGCATTAGCAAACCCTCGGTCCGTAAATTGGACTTCTTTCACTCGCTTCCGTACTACAACCAACACTTTGAAAACTTTCCTCTCTGAAGCCTACCCACGCATCAACTTCAAATTTTCATACAAAAACGCATTCACCATAGGATCCTACTTCAAATTTAAAGACAAACCCCCACACCACTTTTGTCCAGTGTTAGCTATCGTTACCAGCGCCAGGCCTGCAGCGCCTCATACATCGGGAGCACTGGACAACATTTCAAAGCCCGTATTGACCAGCCCCGGAAGCAGCCCCGCTTGCTTCCGTATTTCGTCGAATGTTGCGGCTGGGCTCTTTTCCGGAGTGCTGGCGTGTTGCTCATGTGACGCCTGTTCCGAAGGGCTCGGTTTCATCCCATACCTCTTATTATAGACCTATCTCGATCACACCTGTTTTGCCGAAAGTTTATTAGAGGTTGGTTGCGTCGAGATTGGGTTGCTTTCTTGAAAAGCAGGGTGTCCTCCCCCCAACACAGTATGGTTTTCGTAAGGGCTTGGGAACCTGCGATGCTCTGCTTCACATTTCTCATGTGTTGCAGTTGGCTCT
>LQNS02278160.1:1847568-1863414 GCA_001587735.2 Parhyale hawaiensis
TAGTTGAAGTGAGAGAAAACAAGCGAGTGGATAAGAAGGAGGCGAGATTTTTGATCCAGGAGATGTTTAATTTTATGGAGAAATGTTAGCGTGCCGTTTACGGTATTGCATAATTTTTTTTTTTTTTTTATCTCAGTTTAGTTCACTTTGTACAATCCACCAATAAGAAATTCATAGATAGAACCAAATTTGTCCATAACAGGAAGTTGAATGCATTAGGAGCATCGCTAACCCTAACATCCGGTGACCCAGACAACGTAATCTTTAACTACTCAATTGTAAACCTTCAACCACGCCTCAAATTTTTATTGTCATTCGGCCTGGAATTCTGCCAACCCCTATTCAAGCCGGATTATTGTAGGCATTTCTTAGGTTTCGAGAGCTTAGCTCACTGACTGAAATCTCCTCCACTCCGCTCTAATTTCTCATTTTCCAAAGTAAAAAACAAAATAAAAGAATTGCATTTACACCTCATGCAACAAACATAAAGTGTTTTCTCCAATTTTTTCTAAGTCCGGCCTATCTTTATTATCTAATTTCCACAAAGAAAATTCCGTTGTCGGGAAGAGGTGTTGCCATTTTAGACAAAAAAATAAGTACCATTAAAAAATGAATGCAATCCTGGCCGACACAAGAAAGTTCACTATTTACGACTCGCATACCGATTTTTTCAAACTTACTTTGAAATTCAGCGACAAAATCCACAGATTTTTGAAAAAAATTGTTGGATCAAGGCATTATCACCGATTCGATCTACCGTGCCCTTTACAATTCATGTGCTTCTCCTGGTGTCTTATACGACCTTATAAAGGTGCACAAAGCTGGTGCCCCTTACGAACAATTCTAGCTGCATATAAAACACTATCCTACCCTATTGCAAAATTCCTCGTTCCATTACTTGAACCTCTTACAACCAATCACTATACTTTGCACAATTCATATGACTTTCGCAACCGTATCAAAACATCCAATTGCCTCCCAATGCCTACTTGGCTTTCTTTGACATTACATCTCTTTTTCACCAACATCCCCGGAGACGAAACCATAAATATTATCTGTAACAGTCTTTGATGACACGGACTTATTCCACAACAACATGGATAAACCTACTTTCAGAACTCTAGTTAGTCTTGCCATTATAGATTCCTTCTTCATGTTTAACAATAGACTGTAGAAACAAATACAGGGGTTTCCATGGGCTCCCCCTTAGTCCTTCGCTAGTAAGTATCTCTCTCTGCCATCATGAAACTCTTTGGCTTAATAACTGCCCAAATGACTTCAAACTGATCCACTACAATCGATACGTAGATGACACCTTCCTCATATTCAACAATCAAACGCTTTCTGATTTATTTCTGCAATATTTGAATTGCAACTATCCAAGCATCAAATTCACCGCCCATAGCCAATCAAACAATTCTTTAGCCTTTCTAGATGTTTTAATAACTAACTAAGACTCCACACTAACCGTTGGAGTTTACAGAAAATCAACATGCTCAGACTTCGGGATTACTTTCTTCAGTCAATGCTACGATCAATTTAAATCAATGCAATAAAAACCTTACTTTTCCGAGCATATCGTTTGTCTCCCTCCTACTTTGCATTTTCAAACGAAGTTGACTTTCTCCGAAGTTTCTTAAAAAATAACGGATACCCACACCACCTCCTGGACCACTACTGTAAATTGTTCTAGACAAACAGTTCAATATCGGCATTAGCAAACCCTCGGTCCGTAAATTGAACTTCTTTCACTCGCTTTCGTACTACAACCAACACTTTGAAAACTTTCCTCTCTGAAGCCTACGCACACATCAACTTCAAATTTTCATACAAAAACACATTTACCATAGGATCCTACTTCAAATTTAAAGACAAACTCCCACACCACTTCTGTCCAGTGTTAGCTATCGTTACCAGCGCCAGGCATGCAGCGCCTCGTACATCGGGAGCACTGGACAACATTTCAAAGCCCGTATTGACCAACATTTAGTACCGGTTTACCCCTTGCGTAACCCTCACATTCAGCTCCCCGCTACATGCAGAGCAAACCAACCATCCCATCAACAAAAACGACTTCTCCATCATAAACTTTTCAAACCCAATCGAACTCCCATTAGAGTCACTCCACATCCATAGAACGAAACCCAGCCTCAACATTATGACCTCAGCTATACCGCTTAACATAGCCCACAGTTAGCCCCACATGCGCTGACTGTACAGGCACCGACGTCCGGCCCCTTCAGGTAGCTTTGTTCATTCACGACTTAGACTCCCCTCTGATTGGACCTACACTCTCATTCCTCCCCCTCCATTATTGTAATGAAGGAAAAATATGTATGTTCTTTTTTCATAGCTGATAGGTTGGAATTACATACTCTGATGGTGGGAAGTGCTGCATTCCCGAAACGTTAGATCTTACTTATGATGATAGTCGACACATTTGTTTTTTATATTAGAGAGTTTTGTGGAAAGATATATCTTTAAAGTATCATGAGTGTTACCGTCATCAGTATTACCATCATCAATGAAAGCCCCATCAGTGTTACCGTCATCAGTATTACCATCATCAATGAAAGCCCCGTCAGTGTAACTGTCATCAGTGTTACCGTCATCAGTGTTACCGCAACAGCAACTATATTGCTGGTCATCACTGGTAGATAGCCAAACATCACGGTACTAGAAGAAGAAGAACAACAGTAAGAATGACGTATTTAGGTATAAAATACACGCAAAAAAATATCAAATGTGCATGTGCCCATTGCACATGAAAATTATGTTATATATGTTCAGTTATATGTACGTAGGCATCTACTCTCACATGACCAAGTGAGTTTGTAAAGTTCTAACAATAATTTTTTAGCTTATGTATTTTATTAATTCATTTAACTCGCTGTTATACCACGTAGTAAAAACTTACTGGATTTCAGCAGGGGCATAATGATAATACAATGGAACTTCTAGGACATAGACCGGTATATTGTCTCAGGTTCGGGAGGAGTTCAAGTTTCAATATGACACGTACTACGGTGTGTTTATTTCTACATATTGGTGGAACTTCCACGCCTTACCTACCCAGCGCTCCTCACCTGACTCCATGCTCCTTATCTAACCTGACGCTCGACCTAACCCTATGCTCTCCATACACCCAACGTTCAATCTAAGCAACGACTAGTCTGGGATCCGTGGAAACTCCAAAGTTATGTATATATAATTGTGTATCTACGCTAATATGCTTATCTTAGTTTAACGCAAACTCACCTTGTCTACCCTCATCCTTATGCAACTCATCTACCTACTGTAACGCATCTCGTCAACTCCAGCGTACTTTGTCAACGTTAACACACTTCGCCTAACATAACTCATTTGCCTCGTCTGCTCGAACACACTGCACTTCTTTAAATACACCTTGTCTTCAATAAACGCACGTGTCTCGTTTGACCAAACACACCTCGGCCTGCGCACAGAATCTCCTTCAACCTAACGAACCTAAACTGTCCTGGTTGGACTCTTGGTGACCTAACCTGGCCCAACCTTACACTTTTCCATCCTCAGGCAGATGTTTTGGCGAACCCTATCTTAGTCAAAATATCTTGGACCTAAAACGACCCCAAGGGATCCTGGGAGGTAATTCCGCTGCGGATGTTCTTTCTGTTAGCGTCATAACTCAAGAAACTCTGCACGAATATTTCTCAACTTTTAGAAACTGCCAAGACTGTCGCGAGCAACAAATGATTAGGTTTCGGTGACTAGCCGTCCGCCCCTTTTCTTGTTCGTTTGCAAGTCTTTCTTTGTTTTCGCATTACGTTTCTTGTCGTGGAGGAGGTTTGCGCTCTCTGAGTGCAGCTTGAGTTATCAGCGGCAGGCAAACTGTGTAGGAATCTATGTATTTAACGGTTTTTACACGAGTACGCACACAGCGTATTGACACCTTGGCGATGTGCCGACAACCATCTAGACACTACTACACCAGCTACTAGCTTGCATGGACGCGTATAAATATAATATATTTACACATATAAAAGCTCGTTTAAGGACAATATTTTCGTATTGTGCATAAAATTGCTACTATTGATGCATAATTGCATGTTATGTAACTCATATCTTAGTGAGGAGTACTTTACTTGTATCATATAATCATACAACACTAATTTACTCTTCGGTGTATTACATCTTCTGATGCTCAAATGCCATCTATAACTTGTTACAAAATCCCCGCATCGTGTTGTAAGAGATTCAATTTGCAACTGCAAGAAAAGAGAAACGTTACACTTTTGTTGATAAAGAAAAATATGCCGAGCGCAAGCACGAAACTCGATTGCTTGTATTTTTGTTCAACGCCCTATGCGCGAACATTTTATTTCATTATGCGTAAATTGCACATTGGCTCTTTAGTTTACGCTCTGGCCAATCTCTGCAACTGCAAACAATATTAAAAAGATAAATGTGTATTTATCTGTTTATCTCTCTCTGTCCCTTTGCTGCCACATTAGTTAGTAGAAAAAAGATAGGCGAAAATGATAGCAGGTTGGAGAATCTGGCCTTTCGGTCACGGTCAATTGAAAACTAAAGATGAAAAATAGACCAGGTAGCATTTGATAACAAAAATATGGTAACCTCATCTATGTTTTTTTTTTTTTTTTTTGCTTAGCCAACATTGCAGTCAGAGCAATGAAAATATCTATAGCTTCTCTTAGCCACGTATTGAATCCTAATTCCACTTTCTACCTACTTGCAAAGTTTCGCTGCTCTGAGTTCGCTTGCAAACTGAATAGATGGACAACGGAGCATAGGGCAATGTATTCTTTAAACTATAGAAGAGATTTGCAGACGTGCTTTCGGCTGATCTTTCCGCATGGGCAAAAAAATCAATGAATATAATATCTCGGTGTCAAATTTCGATTATGCGGGGTACATGGCTGTGCTAAAAAAAATGCGCCAATTTTTCTTCATGCCACCACAATAAACTGAAGGTACCGGCTGATGGAAGACTTCCAGCCGAGGATGCTTTTCTCTCATGCTACAGTGCAGCCTGTAAAGCCGATTAGTAACTAAGTTGATATCACTGAAGAAGCTTGATTATAATTTTTCACCGTCAATTTTGACGGTCAGATACTTTAGAAATCAAAACAATATAATAAACACCATCGTGTGTTTATATATTTATTTGTTTGTTGTATATTTATGTACTTGTATCTTTCGCATCACGATCTTTAACGAAATAGGCGAAAAATAGACCAGGTTGCAGATTTTGTAATTATGTTGTGTTGTCATGAAGATCTGTAACCAAAAATTAAACCAGATGTCTAATTCAGATGTCTAATGTAAAATCTTTATTCCCCTAACTGAATTCACTTTTGCTTAGTTAACGTTGAAATCGAAATATAATTAAGATATTTACGGCTTCACATTAGAACTATCAGGGAGTCTGATTTTTATAACTTTTTCCATACACCGAAACTCTTTTTGCTGTCAATTCAAGAGGTATAAATTCGGTATTTGTTCAACGAAGCACAGGCGAAGCGACGATTTGTCATTTGCAGTAGATACAATTACTTTTTCCAGCTTACTCTCTTTCTTTGACGGAGCAGTTTCCGCTTCAACACAAAACTTTTGAGGTACTGAAGATGTTGCATACGGGGTAGGTAGGATTTACGGCAAGGAAGTCAATTAAATTCAGTAATGCTTAATTACTTGCTAATACATGCTCGTTTTTTTTCATGCTATCTAGGTTGGAGAACGAGTGTACCGCATAGATGAATTGAAACAGAGAACACTTATCTTTTATGACAACTTGAGTTGGCAGTTGTAGTGAATCCTTCAGAATCATGGTAGTAAAAAAAAAGTATATTAAATTAAACCAGAACTTCACAAATTCCACGCAGTCATTTTTGATAGAGTGGGTACTATAGTAATAATGATGACAAGGCTTTGAGTTGACGCTATCTGGGAGAGGTTATGCCCTACTTCGCAGCTATGATAAGGCGGCTTTTCAGCTGAAGCTATCTGATGAGACGTAAGGCTCTGCTCGGTGGCTATATGCAGGATTTTCGATTGAAGCTATTTTGAAGCGGTAATGGTCT
Organism: Parhyale hawaiensis; assembly: GCA_001587735.2. Lineage (NCBI taxonomy): Eukaryota > Metazoa > Arthropoda > Malacostraca > Amphipoda > Hyalidae > Parhyale > Parhyale hawaiensis. The sequence goes on from LQNS02278160.1 coordinate 1,853,649, forward strand.
ACTCGGTGTTTCAGTTACACATATTGTAATGATGAACCAACTAGCAGAGAATTGGTTAGTTAAAACAAACAACATCTGCCGTATTATATACATCTATACTGCACATGTTGGTTATTTCAACTATTCCGTCCTCATAAAATACTCTTCACAATAGTTTCTACTGAAAGCTTTTTATACACGAATGCATTAGAAGATAAATTATTAATAAATAGTTTGTAAAATACTTAGGAATCTTTGCAGTCGCAGGTTGCCACATTTCAACTCGATGAACGCACTTGAACGTAAGCAAGTCAGTTGTCAATTTATCCTCGTACATTTAGTGGATTTCGTTTTTGACATTTAGTACCGGACTGAAGGCATTGCTCAATAATGCAGCTTTGCAATACGATGCTTGTGGTGTCGTGTTTGGATCAAAGAGTCGAAACAACAGCGCATTATATTGCTGGCGAACTATTTACGAAAACAATTTAGTGTGATGAAGTTACTGATAACAAGAATTTAGTTTATCAGCTATATTCCAAATGACAAAAGGGCACCGATATCTGCATTGAGCAGCTATTAAAATGTTAAAAAGAGATATCAGAAAGTTATTTGAATGTAGTGATTCTCACTTACACATTTTGGAATTCAAAAAAATGTTAACCACTCAGTGATGGAACCTACGACAACACATTGTTGCACATTAAGGCCGCGCCACACGAAGGGTCGTGTCCGCGCCTCCGCGGACGTGTCCCAGGGACATGACCGCGGGACAGTGACCGTGTCCGCTATTGCTTCTACACGAAGCGGGACAGCACCCGACATGAGAGTGCGGCGATTGAAATACTTGAGCTACTACGCCATAGTTCTGGTACCTAGACGTCTACGAGGACCACGCGTCTAAGGTGACACGTCTCCTCTCAACCCGTTGTGCTGTGCTCACTGACAAGCAGAGGCTGTTGGGCATGTCCTGCCTCTCTACCAGCTAGGGAGCGAAAATGCCAAGGTGTGGCGCGGCCTTGAGCAATAAGTTGCACTCACGGGCGTTGAGTTATTCCAACAAATTTGTCTAATCTGATGTTCGGTGTCTGACCGAACCACATTTAACATCACCTGCAGAGATTGATGATTTGGCCATCATCGATGTCCTTCTCTCTCATGCTGTTCACCGCCAGCTTGGTGAGCAGACACAGCCCCACCACGTTCACGTCCAGCATACCGCGCCACTCCGCCGTTGTTCCTTCTGTGTAAATGTGCACAACCTTATAATAATTCAGTACGACACACCGATTGCTGACGCATTAGAAGTCAGAACTCAAGCCAGAGAGAGAGAGAGAGAGAGAGCGAGCATCACAATTTTCACCTAAAATAATTTAACATCATCAGTACGAGTACAGAGCTGTCGGTAACTCGCCTACGCAGTACGCTGGACCACCTCCCTATCTCTTCGACCATTTCAAAAAACTGCTTCCACTTATCGCAAACATGCTAATCATTAGTCTCGTATACCAAAAGGAGGAGTTTTAATCCAAGGGTCAATTATTTAGTTATCGGTGGTGTTATATTTTGTCTATACCTGTTGGGCCACATAGTTGGAAGTTTTTTATACTTTTTAAGAGATCTTTTGAACATTTCAGTTTCGACCTGAATGACTTTCTAACCTGCTGCAAAGCCTAGAAATTCAAACTCAAAATAGTCAAATTCGACTAACCAGTACTTAGCTCAGAACAAAAATTTTTTTTCATTGCTTGACTACCTCAGTTTAGTTCACTTTGTGCAGTCCAACACCAAGAATTCATAGAACCAAATCCGTCCATGGCAGAAAGTGGGATGCATTACGAGCGTACCCAAACCTTACCTCCTGTAATCCAGTTAGCATAATCTTCAACTACTCAAATGCAACATGTTCTTCAGCCACGCCTCAAATTCCTATTGTCGTTTGGTCTGGAATTCTGCCTACCCATATTCAAACCGGATTATTATAAACATTGCATAGGTTTTGAACGCCTAGCTAACAGACTGAAATCTCAACCACTGCGCCCGAACTTTTCTTTTATCGAAATGACCAGCAAAATAAAAGAGACTTGTAGTAGCGTTTACACCTCGTATACTAAACATAAAGTATTCTCTCCGATTTTCTCTAGGTCTGATCTGTCGCTATTATCCAACTTCCAGAAAGAAAATTCCATGGCCACGTGCAGACCCGACATGGGAAGAGGTGATGCCATTCTTTATAAAAATCAATATTATCAAAAAATGAATACCATCCTGGCCGATAAAACCAAGTTCACTGTTTATGATTCAAGTACCGACCCCTTGAAACTTACGCTTGAATTCATCGACAAAATTTATAGATTTTTTAAATAACTGCTAGACCAAGGCATCGTAACTCATTCGATTTACCGTTCACTTCACAACTCAGGTGCTGCCCCAGGGATCATGTACGGTCTTCCAAAAGTACACAAAGCCGGTGCCCCATTACGACCAATTCTAGCTGCTTACAAAACACAGTCCTATTCTATCGCAAAATTCCTCGTTTCATTGCTCGAACCTTTAAGAACTAATCAGTATACTTTGGGCAATTCATATGAGTTTCGAGACCGTATCGAAAACCTCTAACTGCCTCTCAATGCCCACTCATCCAGCTCCGATAACACCTCCCTTTTCACCAACATCCCCGTAGACGAAACTATAGATATCATTTGCAGCAAAGGTTTTGACGACACGGACCTATTCCACAACATGGACAAACCTACCTTCAAAACTCTCCTGAGTCTTGCCATAAAAGATTCCTTCTTCATGTTTAAGAATAGACTGTACAAGCAAACAGATGGAGTTTAAATGGGGTGCCCACTCGGTCCCTCGCTAGCAAATACAGTATATTCCTATGTCATCACGAAACCCTTTGGCTTAACGAATACCTGAATAATTTCAAACCGATCCACTTAAAGCGCTATGTAGATGACACCTTCCTCATATTTAACAACCAAACTGATTCCGATTTATTTTTGCAATATTTGAACAGTAAGCATCCAAATATCCATTTTACTGCGGAAAACCAGTCAGATAATTCTTTAGCTTTTCTAGACGTTTTAATAACCAACCAAGGCTCAACGCTTACCACTGGGGTTCACAGAAAACCCACTTTCCAGGCCTCGGGACAAGTTTTAACAGTCACCGCTACGATCAATTTAAAATCAATGTAATAAAACTTTGCTTTTTCCGGCATACCATTTGTTCTCTTCCTACCTTGCTTTCTCAAACGAAGTTGACTTTCTCCGAACGTTCTTCAAAAACAACGGTTATCCGCACCATTTTCTGGACCATTACTGCAAATTGTTCCTAGTCAGACTGTTCTATCCTGGCATTAATAAACCCACCGTCGATAAATTAGACTTCCTCCACTCGCTTCCGTACTACAACAAAGCCTCTGTTAGTACAGAAAACACATTGAAAATGCTACTCTCTGAAGCCTACCCAAATATAAACTTCAAATTTTCATACAAAAACACAAAGACCACAGTGTCTTACTTCAAATTCAAAGGCAAACCTCCCACACCACTTTTGTTGGGTATTATATACCGTTTTGAATGCACTGGATGCAATGCCTCGTACATCAGTATCACTGAACAATATTTCAAAGCCCGTATTGACCAACATTCAAGTGTATACAATCGAACCGGTTTACCACTCTCAAAACCCCCACATTCAGCTCCCCGCCTGCATTCTGAGCAAAACAGCCATCCCATCAACAGGAATGACTTCTCAATCATAGACTCCTCCAATACGGTGGAGCTGAAAATATTAGAGTCCCTCTACATACACAACAAAACCTAGCCCTAACACAATGGCCTCAGCCGTACCGCTTTACACAATTCCCTGTTAATATCATATCCGCCGACTGCACTGGAACCGACGCCCGGTCCCTCCACGTACTTCTGCTCATTCGCTTTTTTGACTTCCTCCCGAACACGTCAATGCTCTCTTATGCTCTAGAATTACTATATATCCATAAAAAAAACCTAGCCTAAATATAATACTACATTACCCCATAGCGCTCTATGGTCATTCGCCTTTTAGGTCCCACCCTGTTACACATGTCCAAACTTAGTTCATCTAAAATAAAATTTTTTTAAGGCATCCTTTCTAGTTTTTAGTTACAATTTTTGAAGATGGGAAAAGTTTCCGAAACGTAAATATCACTTGTTAGTCGACGTTATATTTATTAGTTTGGAGAGATTCTATGGTATCTAAGCAGCTCGAACTTCGTCTCATTAAAACCAATATTATTCTCTACCGGCCATTGCCTTCCAAATCACTTTGGATAGAGTGTCCACTGACTGCATAAAGGCTAGTATACGTTTGTCGCCAGCAAAAATAAAAATGCTGCTTAGCTGCATCCTTGACTCATGTCATTGATCATGATGAGAAAAAATACAGGTCCAAGTACGGTGCCTTCTGGTACGCCACTGAGTATACCGGCTGTCTGGAAAACCTTCTGTTGTTGACGACTTTCGATGGATACCCATGTGGGCACATTTTAACAATCAAAAGGCTAAGCAAAATCCAAGAATATCATGTAACTTTACTTTACACGGTGATATCATGGAGTCATAATGTTCCAACATTTGTGGAGTAGTGAAACGTTTATGTCGAAATTCATGCTGTTTTGACGTGAGAAGATCATTACCCTTTAGATGGTGTAGCTACTAGGTGTTTACGGAACACCCTTTTGAACGATTCACTGCGTGGTTAGTTGCTGATACTGGGCTATACGTAGCAGGATCCGCACATGTTGCTACTTTTGGGTTGTAGACGTTCGGTGCCAGCCTGTCATCCAATGACCTACACCGCATAAGGTTAAGAGGGTAAGACAAGGCTCAGCTCTCACATTTTAAGGATTTTCGCAGGAACATCATCTGGTCCTGAAGCACACTTTCCTAGAAGTTTATCGGTGCCAGTTCGATGCTGTTTTTGTTAATTTAAAGTCTCTCAAATAGTTACCAGTTGTTCCTAATATTAGCTATTAGGGGCCACTGTTCTTTTTGCTAAAAAAAGTCTAATACTGACAACTAAATATTTCGCGCATTTGTTGATGAACTTCATCAATCATCAAAGCATTTTTGTCCAACAATAGCCCTATTTCTGTTTTCACAGACAACTGATTTAATGCGTAGTGAAGACGTTTTTACTGTTCTCTTTCGTGTTCTGAATAGCTTATGTATTTTTCGTTTCTATTCATTATGGGCTCTTACATGTCTACGTCGATTTCTTCCAGTTATCGCTGACACTCACTTTTTCGCTGCAATACATGCGATGATTTTGACATTTGATAAATCTTGCTCATTCATTCAGTAAACTTTCACGGACTTTATTGCGGCGATTTTTAGAACATTTCTTCGGAGGTGGTGGGAGATAAGTCACATACTTTTACAACAGAACTATTTCGTAGATTCCGTTCATGGTTGACGATACTTTTGTGTTGCGTGATAATGCCTGCCTACACACAGCTGCCCAGACTTTTGAAATCACCAGCCCGTTGGGTTTTGTGCAATTCAAACAACCTAGTAATCCTGATCATCAGACTCTATCTTTTGACCGACTAACAAAAAATGACGCTTTACCAAAGATGTGATTCTCACATGCCTAGTAACGTTAACAGAACATATTGTATATACGGTAGTTTCGCTTCGAAAAGAAGTACTGGTATCACGGCTTAGAATTCCGCACTTAGTTCTGTCGACCTCTGTAAAATGTAATCAAAAGTTGCTCTAACCTCCAAACTATAAATGACTAAAAGTGCAAATGAAATTATGTTACTAAGTTCAAGGGGAAACTGTAGAACCTTATCCTGTATGTCGATGCATTCGTGCACTTAACCGTAGATTGTACATTTACCACTGTCATTACTTAATGAAGTGTTTGCGACACTAAGGAAACTACTTCTCTTTGATGCCCTACAGATGAGGATGATGTAAAATGATTGTACAGCCAACTGAAATTTCTTAATAAACGAAATACCCACCAGAGCTTCTGGACTGTTCGCCCCTGCGCATCAAAAACGAACGAAGCTCTTCGCCTACTTTTGGGGAAACACAACACACTGGAAAAACACTAGAGTTAGCATGATTTTCCATCCCTCACATTTTCTTATTACCTAAAAGGGAGTGGTTGGCAGTGTAACCAGCGTTGTTGACGCAGCAATGCACGGCACCAAACTTCTGTATCACGTCCTTAAACATGCTCTCCACCTCCTCGTCTTTGGTCAAGTCACACTTGATGGCGGTGAGGGACCCCTGCTGGCCTGAGAGCTCCTTAGCAGATTCCTGGGTGTAAGAAGACACTACTACACTATTGCGACAAAAAAGTATTGCATCGAAAACCTAAACTTCCAGGAGTAACATACAAAATTTCCGGTGCGAAATGAATATTACAGAATAAACACGTACGTTGGTAAGAGCAGTGTAGTTGTTTTAAATGATACAACAACCCCTAAAGTAGTAGCGGTGGAAAGAAAAACATTAACCAGTATTTCAGTGTAGAAAAGCGAGATACGATCGACAAGTTACAAGACAGAAAAGCTAGCGTAAATAATAAAAAACACAATGATGAAATTGGTACCACAGTTTACCAAATTGTATATCTTGATAGTAATACGTAATAAATAAAGACGTTCATACGTATGACATTAGGTCATGTTACGATGCATTCAGGCTGTGCCCAGCAGCAGTACCAAGAGTAACCGCGATGGTAGACGACTACGTGTAGCCCGAAATGTAGAGAAAGAGGGGAAAAGGAAGAGATATTACATATTTCATGCTAAGCAGTTCTAACGAGGTAACGGGATATGTGCAATACATAACTGTAGACCAGTGGTTCCCAAAGTGGGCGGCAGAGCCCACCTAGGAGCGTTGGCGAGTTCAGAGGGGCGGTGAGACCAGAAGGGGCGGCGAGGGAGTGATGAGGCTAAAAGGGGCGGTAAGGGGGCGGTGAGGCTAAAAGGGGCGGCAGGGGGGCGGTGAGGCTAAAAGGGGCGGAANGCATCCTGTTCAGTCTAGCGTTAGGGATCATGCAGCACAGTGCAATAGTGTAGTCAAGGAAGACAGTTTTAAGATAATAGGCAGTGCAAACAGTTTTATCAACCTTAGAATTTTAGAGTCCTTGGATATTACGAAATCCAAACCAGAGTTAAACGATTCCCAGAGTTCATACCCGTTGCAAATCATTACTTGATTTTTGTACTTCTCGATTTTTTTTTTTTTTTTTTTTTTTGAGATTGTTAGCGGCTGTAACTGTTTTTGTTTAGACTTCAGACGATTTGTGTATTCTCCTTTCATTTACTTCTTTGTGTATTCTTACAGATTTTCGTGCTGATGATGGGCAATACTTAGGCCCGAAACGTTCATTTATATGCATTTTATTCAAATATTATTTTAAGATTCGCTTTGACTCTTTTATTTATTCTGAAGTTGAGACTTGGACAATGTCAAAATCTGAAGGAAAACTTTTGAGGTACTGAAGATGTTGCATACGGTAGGTAGGATTTATGGCACCGAAGTCAATTAAATTCAGTAATGCTTTATTACTTGCTACTACATGCTCGTTTTTTCGCATACTATCTAGGTTGGAGAACGAGTGTACTGCATAGATGAATTAAAAGAGAGAACACTTATCTTTTATGACAACTTGAGTTGGCCGTTGTAGCGAATCCTTCAGAATCATGGTAGTAAAAAAAGTATATTAAATGAAACCAGAACTTCACAAATTCCACGCTGTCATTTTTGACAGCGTGGGTACTTTCGTAAAAATCATGACGAGGCTTTGAGTTGACGCTATCTGAGAGAGGTTATGCCCTATTTCGCAGCTATGATAAGGCGGCTTTTCAGCTAAAGCTATCTGACGAGACGTAATGCTCTGCTCGGTGGCTATATGCAGGATTTTCGATTGAAGCTATTTTGAAGCGGTAATGGTCCACTCGGTGTTTCAGTTACACGTATTGTAACGATGTACCAACTAGCAGAGAATTGGTTAGTTAAAACAAACAACATCTGGCTTATTATATACATCTATACTGCACATGTTGGTTATTTCAGCTATTCCGTCCTCACAAAATACTCTTCACAATAGTTTCTACTGAAAGCTTATTATACACGAATGCATTAGGAGACAAATTTTTAATAAATAGTTTGTAAAATACTTAGGAATCTTTGCAGTCGCAGGTTGCCACATTTCAACTCGCTGAACGCACTTAAACGTATGCAAGTCAGTTCTCAATTTATCCTCGAACATTTAGTTGGAACATTTATTACCGGACTGAAGGCATTGCTCAATAAGGCAGCATTGCAATACGATGCGTGTGGTATCGTGTTTGGATCAAAGAGTCGAAACAACAGCGCATTATATTGCTGGCGAACTATTTACGAAAACAATTCAGTGTTATGAAGTTACTGATAACAAGAATTTAGTTTGTCAGCTATATTCTAAATGACAAAAGGCCACCGATATCTGCATTGAGCAAATATTAAAATGTTAAAAAGAGATATCAGAAAGTTATTTGAATGTAGTGATTCTCGCATACACATTTTGCAATTCAAGAAAATATTAACCACTCAGTGATGGAACATACGACAACACATTGTTGCACATTAAGGCCGCGCCACACGAAGGGTCGTGTCCGCGGACGTGTCCCAGGGACACTACCGCGGGACAGTGACAGTGTCTGCTATTGCTTCTACACGAAGCGGGACAGCACTCGACATGAGAGTGCGGCGATTGAAATACTTGAGCTACAACGCCATAGTTCTGGTACCTTGACGCCTACGAGGACCACACGTCCAAGTCTAGGTGACACGTCCCCTCTCAACCCACTCTGCTGATCTCACTGACAAGCAGGGCATGTCCTGCCTCTTTAGCAGCTAGGGTGCGAACATTTCAGAGTGTGGCGCGGCCTTGAGCAATAAGCTGCACTCACGGGCGTTGTGTTATTCCAACTAATTTGTCTAATCTGATGTTCGGTGTCTGACCGAACCACATTTAACATCACCTGCAGAGATTGATGATTTGGCCATCATCGATGCCCTTCTCTCTCATGCTGTTCACCGCCAGCTTGGTGAGCAGACACAGCCCCACCACGTTCACGTCCAGCATACCGCGCCACTCCGCCGTTGTTCCTTCTGTGTAATGGTGTACAACCTTATAATAATTCAGTACGACTTACCGATTGCTGACGAATTAGAAGTCAGAACTCAAGCTAGAGAAAGAGAGCATCACTATTTTCACCTAAAATAATTTTACATCATCAGTGCGAGTACAGAGCTGCCGGTAACTCGCCTACGCAGTACGTGGACCAGTACGCTGGACCACCTCCCTATCTCTTCGATCATTTTAAAAAACTGCTTCTACTTATCGCAAACATGCTAATCATTAGTCTCATATACCTTTTCCTCCTCAAAATTAGGTTCCCAGTTAATAAATGAATAGCCACCACAATATAAAACAGATATGGACAGGACAGACACTCGAGCTCTTTGCAGATCTTGGTGTGCTGACTCGGCAAGTTGTGTGTGCATGCTCAGCGCTGTGGCAGAACTGCTTCCCTCAGAGATGAGGGGGTGGGGGTCTCGGATCATTTGTTCCTTCCGTCAAATTGGCGCCATAGTTCTTGGCCCGAGGTCGACTGCGACTACACTTACTCATCTGGGGCCAGTGGGCCTATACCCGCAGCACAAACCAGTGCATGTGGGTTTCCCAGGTGAGGGTGTGGTCTAAGTTGACTTTACCTTTACCT
>LQNS02278160.1:1913388-1926510 GCA_001587735.2 Parhyale hawaiensis
AGTGTTTGCATCATGTTTTCGCCTTCTAAAATATGCTCATTATGCGGGTTTTCTCCGGAGTCGCCGAACCGCTCGATAAGAGCTTTATGCATGCATTCATATGCATGTCATAATGCTCGGATTGAGTGCGCGATGTCCGGTTTCCCCCGCAACGATTCTTTCATTTTCTTGGAGCGCGCCTTTCAATAATTCAATTTCTGATGTCCCTTAACATTCCTTATTCCACGGCGCGCCCAGTGCACTATGTGACATCTAAATATACCATTGATTTTAATCTGTGTTTTCCTGCCCTTGCGCTCTCCGGCCATCCTCAGATCACCTGTAGGTTATGTGGGGGAATGGCTCGCCCCGTGTATGTAGGGACCTGTCGTGAGCCAGTCATGCTTTGTGTGTCACTATCCCTGAGTTTATTGTTCAATTCAATAAGTTACGTGTCAAATATTCATGTCAACTATCAATTGATTTCATGTCATCATAAGTTAGATCAATAATAATTTTCTATCTTCATATGATATATTCACAATAGTTATTATATATATAATTCGAATAAATGGCGCATGACTTAAATTCCCAACATAATCAGTGCTGTCGGTGTTTCGTGCCCTGGTCGGCTAAGATTTGGAATTTGTTGCCGGCATCAGCTTTGGTCGTATTGGCCTGCAGGCGTTTAAGTCAGCTGTTAATGGTTTTTTGTTGGGCTTCCCGGTGTTGCATTATGCTTCATTTGAGTTGTATTACCTGTCCGTGGGAGTTCAAGCGTGAAGTTTTAATAATAATAATAATCCTGGATTTCTTGAAACCAGAGGCGACTATCAGCTCTGATCATTACGTTGAAACGTTGACCAAACTGAAGGCCTGGATAGCCCGTGCAAGGCCCGAGAAAAGGGAAAGAATAAGCTTGCAACAAGGCAACACCAAGCCACCCATACATTTGAAGACCTCGGGATGTGTGGCAAAGTTCGCTGGACGGTACATAGTACCGACTTGGAACCTTCAGACTTACACCTGTTCAGACCTCTGTGGGATGCGTTACGTGGGCAGCGTTTCCCCGACAACGACTCCAACTGCAGTCATGAAAAAATAGACCGCTTTGGCATATTCTGGTTTTTATAGCCGAGGCATGAAAGCTTTCGTTCATCACTGGCAAGACTCATTGTTTATTGAAGGACATCATCCAAAAAATGCACATTTTGTGAGCTATAAGGACCAGATGCTACTATAACGTGTCACGTGTAGTGGACATATAGCTACTCAAGTGAGACAACATTACCGGTGTCTTTCTCAAATAAGTAAATTTACTCACATGCGCATGGATTTTGCGTCGAGTATATATGACGCAAAAACTGTCATTTTATAAACAAACCGCCATATTAGCTTAAGGTTGCAATAGTTTAGGAGATATTTGGGATAACCGGACATCCAAAAATCTCCCTACTACATATTAGGTAACGTTTTGTGCTTTTATAAGCAAAGTCTCCTTGTCACATGTGTGTCGTACTCCCCATTCACAGCGCATTATGGTCAGTATGTGGTCACCTCTATGCTCTGGATCACCGGGGCCACTCCCACGACGTGCATGCCCAGCGCCACCAGCGACCGACATATGGCGGCACCGATACCTGCGCTGGCGCCTGTCACGATAGCCACGCGGCCCCGCCAGCGCTCTGCTCCTGCCNCACTCCCACGACGTGCATGCCCAGCGCCACCAGCGACCGACATATGGCGGCACCGATACCTGCGCTGGCGCCTGTCACGATAGCCACGCGGCCCCGCCAGCGCTCTGCTCCTGCCTGCTGGACGTACACAGAGAAACAACGTTGTCATCCACGAGGTATAAAAATACGGCTATCGTAACACACGTTCAATGACAAATATGGTGAACTAAAACAGAAAAAGAATAATAAAAGTAAAGCTCTTCAGATGCCTTCTTTTGTTTGCTCACTTACGCTTAAGAAAACATCAAAGGAGAAGCAATCGAGCTTCAAGGCTAAAGACGTATTATGGTTGCCTAGTGAAATTTGATGAGGAATAATTGCATTTTCGATCCAAATTATGAGTTTGGGGAGTATGTATTCAATTCTATTCAAGTATTTTGTAACTGGCATTATTGTGAACTCTTCTTCGCAGGCCGGTCGACAAATGCGGCACTACTGGAAATTATCTCGAGCACAACACAGTCGTCTGAGCATAAATATTACTAACCTGTGGCGACGACATTATTGCGTCGTATGTATCTTAGATATACTGTAGTTTGTGTGATAAATGTGCAAACTTTTGATTACCTATGTGCTATCACATCAAGTATCTGGAAGTATCTGGAATGTACAATCAAATCAAGTATCTGGAAGAGACAGCAGGTCCAGGGAGTAAATTAGGAAAAAGAAATACAATAAGAGTTTATGACAACGTTGGATAACTGCCCCTGATGAAGACCAACACTAAGAGGCGACCGCCTGCCGAATGAATGACTGAAGAAACACACTGCAATGCGAAGGAAATGCCGTAAAGTTTTGTAAGTATCTCTGAGCGAAGTGCTCCTGAAACAGTTCCAACGACTTTATGGAGATATCCACAAATCATTCAGCGACGCCAAACGTGTTCACATCAAGAAATATTGAATGTTGCAGAGCGTGACTCTAGAGAAACAAAAATAACAAGAGCACTCTGAGAGTGCATACCTCCGTCAAGCAAGGCAGCGGTAACGAAACATTAAAATCGGCTCTGCAGCCATGATTCTTCTCTTTGTATCAACACCAAAATTTGGTCACTTGTGCCGTTTGATAGCATTAACAGTGCCTGTAATTTTCTTGGAGATCCGTTCGTAGCTTTTTAATTACGCTGCTAGTAAACATTTTAACAAACATTCGTCAAACACACAAACGCACGAACCGTTCATCACCAAAATTCAATCAATAACATTATGTCTTAAAACATTACTAACAATTCCTAAAAATTTCGCAAGGATCCATCCAAAGTTTTTGAATTATTGCGCTAGCTAACAAACATCTTAACAAACATAAGTCAAACACACAAAAGGACCAACCGATCATCAACAAAATTTCATACACTTATGTCTTTTAACATCACTAACAATTCCTGAAAATTTCACAAGGATCCATCCATAATTTTCAGTTGTTGCCCTTACAAATATTTAGCAAACGTAGGTCGAACACACATCATCATCAAAATTTGATCAATTATGTCTTCTAACATAACGAGCAATTCCTGAAAATTTCGTAAAGATTCATCCATAATTTTATGAGTTACAGCGCTAACAAACATGAAATCAAACACAGCGACAAACGAACGAACAAACACATCATCAGAATATTTTGATCATTTACTCTCTGTAATAAACCCAACAACTCATGAAATTTTCCTGAAAATCTGTCCATTACTTTCTATGTTATGGCACTAATAAAAAATAGGCAGACAAACAAATAAAAAACGGATGGTCAGATCTTCACCAAAAGTTGATCATCTGTTCCTCCTAACATGTGAGTTTTATCAAAATCTGCTCAAACCTTTTTGAGTTATTTTGGTGACAGACAGACAGATAGACAGACAGGCAAACACGACGAAAACATAACCTCCTTGGCGGAGGTAATAATATGCTTTATTAGGTACACATAGGGACATGGTACACAGGAGACAGCTTAATGCCAGGTTACATTAGATACTAAGATCAGGTAAAAGCATCATTACAACCTATACAGCATTGCGGCCCATTGTTTGGCCCCTGTTTGGAAATAGTATGCGCTGCCAACGGCTATACATGTTAGTTTGTAACCAGGACCGTTACGGTCACCTTGAGTAAGGCGTTATCAGATTTTTCTATCCTGAACTGGAAACTCAGTGCGCCCTAACTTTGAGACAATCAGTATGCTTTTGAGCAAATATCATACTTCCCCTAGTTGATCTCGGCACATTCATCAGGCGCCAAAATATGTCATTATAGGCTACACGTACAAGTCCAGTCGATTTCTGCTTAAAGTTCGACCAGAGCGAGCTACCGTACAGGGAATAGCAGTAGCTCCGAAACTGCTGGCATTTAACCTCATCCGAGCAGTGACCAAGCTTTCTAATTAGCATGTTGCCGACTGCAGTGAGCTTTCGCGTTTCTTTCTCTATGTCTTGTCATAGACCACGCCATACATTGACCGGACGCAGACCCCTTAGGCAAATTTCGGTCCCGCAATTGGGCCTGACTGCGCGGTGCCGCAAATGCATTTTTATATGTTCTCTCATTACTTTTTCATGCTTTGTTTTAAGCTATTTGCCTTAATTCTTTACATTCAGTAACGACTGGCAAACCTGTACATACTTCTAAAACTTCTATACGCAACAAATTCATGAAAATATTAAGGCTTGAAGTGCAATTACGTAGAGCAACTGTTTATGACATCCTTTGATATTTGCAGTAAACTTATTTCGCAACAGTTAAATAAACAGTCTCATTTTGTAGAACAGAAGTTTCTCAAATTCGTGGTATGCTCGATTTGTTATGAAATGCCAAGTAAACGGCTGATGAAAATGTTGATGAAACTTATTCGGTACACGGGCCAAGCAGCAAAATCAGAACAGCCTGCAGAGCTGACAGGTGAGTTGAAGTAGCTTGCAGCCATAAAGTGATGGAGCCCGGCCAGCAGTGAAGTGATTCGGCATTGACTGCCATGAAGTGATAATGCATTGGCAACCGTGAAGTGATGTAGCTTTGACCGCTATTAAGTGATATATCGTTGGCCGCCGAGAAGTGATGTAAAGTAGGCCACTGTGAAGTGATTTAACTCCGGCAACCATGATGTGTTTCAACTTAGGCAACCAGAAGTGCTGCATCGTAGGAAACCATGAAGTGATATAACGTACGTAGGCAACCACAAAGTGGTGTAATATACCTAGGCAGTTATGTGAAATGATATTGACAATCACGATGTGCAGCTTTAGATGGTTCCCGTAATGAAGGGTTGAATCAGCCATAAATTGTTATGTTTTAATATAATTTACCGGCTGTCTCGGTATCTTTATCTCACCTTTAAACATGCATTTCTAGTTAATTGGTAGGTACCAATGTAGTATCACTGTGGTTTTAATTTGCTTTTTCAACATTACTCAGTTTTCTTAATTAATTCCACTTTTATAATGGCTTTTGGGATGAGGTATACCGAAAGCTGTAGCTACATACATCAATTTTTGAGGTTATTGCTTCAAATCCGTCATTGAAAAAACTCAACTGAATATGATATTAAAGTACATTAAGTCTAGTATCTATGAGCCAATTTTTCTATGAAATTTTAGTATTCCTAGATATTATGATGAATTTTCAATTTTACTTAGTATCCGAAAGTATGATGTATATTGCCTATTGAAGATATATGATTGGGAATTTAGATTCCCTGTTCTGCAAGGCATTCCTTATGGTACGATGAAGAAATTAATCTTTGTATGAGGTCTCTGTGATTATTAGAACTCATTTTATTAACACTTACGTGAATCGGCCTCCAGGCCCAATTGCGAGAGGCCCGATTTCAGTGTCCTGATAATGCATGGTGTGGGCTATGGTCGTGGGTATGGTGTGGGCTATGGTCCTGAGTATGGTGTGGGCTATGGTCCTGGGTATGGTGTGGGCTATGGTCCTGGGTATGGTGTGGGCTATGGTCCTGGGTATGGTGTGGGCTATGGTCCTGGGTATCACGAAAATCATTGGTGATTTTATGGCCCAGGTAAGAGAAGCTGTCTACGACACCGTTAAGTCGAGTGACTTTATCGGAAGGCAGGTTACGTGTCCTAGGTTTAATGCACATACGGTTTTAACAGTATTATATTCAATATATTATATATTCAAATTACTGGCTTCGCTCTCGCAAATTGAGACCAATTTTTGCATCCCACTAAAATAGGGAGAAGCAAGGACCATATCATCGGCACCACTGAGCGCATTTACTGCGTGACCATTAATGTGACACCCCGCTCCTGCTGCGTTCAGATGGGTGTGGATGCTATCAATGAAGATGTTAAAGAGAACTGGGGAGCGCAAGCCCCCTTGTCATATGCCATTAGTCATGCCAAACGCTGATGACGTTGCCGCTCCCCATTTCACATTACATTTTTTTTTAGTTTGAAACCAGTAATTTAGCGTCTTGACAATATAAGAAGGTATTTGTTTCTCAAGTATACATTTAAATAGAGCGTAAATGTGACCTCGGTCAAACGCAGCCTTTACATCCAGAAAGCACAAGTACATGGGAGATCCACTGTCAATGAAATAAATTATGACCTGTTTGAGTGTGAATATAGCCATTTCCGTTCCATGTTTGGGTTTAAAGCCAAAGTGATTGTCTGCAGTCATCATGTACGGTTACATTCGTCTCTCGAGCACTAGAAACCTGGCTGGCGAAAACTCAAGGAAACCAACCAATAATGCAGACTGTGTAATTTGATGACCCGCTGCTGAAGGCAACTGAATTGACCGTTTCTTCGCGGGCAACACTGTATCTGAACAACCCACCAACCGCTTGCAGTGCAGACTTATATACTTTTTACGTATTACTTGTACATTAAGAATCTATGGCAGCATTCTGGAGCGATAGCACGGTCAAGTAAGGCAGTGTTAGTGGAAACTTCACATGATTCCTGAGAGCAAATTTTTTTTACCATCACCAAAATTTTGTTATTTGTGCTTCTTGGCCGAATTTTGGTAATTTGTGTCATTTAAGATTTATAACAATCTCTGAAAATTTCATGCAGATCCATCGACAACTTTTTTCAACTATGTTCTGACAATATAAATACAAACAGAAACAAGCGGACTGACCATCACAAAAATTGGTCAATTGCTCTTCATAACACTCCTAATAATTCCTGTACGTTTCATGAAGATCCGTTCATAACTGTTTGAGTAATGTTACCAAGATAAAAATATCAGACAAATAGTTCGATAGACTTCCTCCAAAAGTTCTCCTAACATGGCCAAGATTCCCTTTTAATCTTATAAAGATCCATTCATATTTTTTATCATTATTATCTTGGTGGCAGACAGCTCCGACGAAACACTGCCTCCTTAGCGGAGGTGATTATACAAAACTGCGAATCACAAGTTAATGTCTTTTCCAATAA
The DNA here is from genome assembly GCA_001587735.2 of Parhyale hawaiensis. NCBI lineage: Eukaryota > Metazoa > Arthropoda > Malacostraca > Amphipoda > Hyalidae > Parhyale > Parhyale hawaiensis. The sequence goes on from LQNS02278160.1 coordinate 1,920,502, forward strand.
TAAAACATCTCTCAAATAAAATAGCACGTCTCCTAGTAATGTGTTCGCTTATTCTTTCTCATTTCAGCTGTTACCCAGGGAAAATCTGGGGAAAACTTCTAAATAGCTTGGCTGAGAGTGAAAAGTTACAGATAGTAAGACAGTCTAAGCCTCCGTTTCCGAGCGGAACGATATCACAGAAGAAAGAACAAGGGACATATAGTATGTCAATAGAAATGGGGAACCCATGCACGACAGTGTTCCCACACAGGATCAACGCGCATGGGACCAGCAAGTCGAGAAAAAAGAGGAAAAACAGAATAAAACATGAGCAACTGGGAATATGAAATCGGGACGGAAGCAAAATGGGCACGAAAGAGAGACGTCCCGATGGCCTAGCAAATGGCTAAGGAAACCTACACGAATAGAGTAAAAAATCTCTAAGCTTTACTGCTAAAGTCAATTCAACGGGAAATTTACTGGGTGTACCATGTCAGTCCCTTATTTAAAAAGCTTCAGTATATAAACAATGCGTCTTTCTTTCAACAAATAGTGTTTTGGTAACGCTGAGGCTGTACAATTTGCCCTAAATAGTGAAGTAAGTCGACAATCTCTACGGAGGCTCAATATCCAACTGACCTCCGCCTAAACCAACCCCAGCTCTGTTAAGAAAATTTGTATCTCTGGGCTCATCTTCGGTATTTTTTGCAATCTCAATGTATGACGCAACTGACTTCAACCAGTTCACAAAAGTTACTATCCAATTCTTAGATGTTACGATCATTGTAGCTACTAAACAACTGACCGGAAAATGTAACAATGCAATAAATCCCCGACAATCTACTGTTCTTGGCTTTCATTTCAGCAAGTCCTATTGCATACGACACAAATGGTTCATACCCTATGTGTACCCCAGCAAGATTGTACGTTACCTAAGCCTTAGTAACGCCTTCGAAACGTCTATTCTTCGTGCCCACAAGCTTTTTTCCCCTGTCATACTCTCTTTTTGATGTTACTGGCCTCTGTCCTTCCTCTTTTTTTCCTAACTTGATGTTCCCATTCTCCCATCTACGAGGCACACCTGGAAAAGATTTCATTAGAATTGGCAGACGCAAGAGTCTCACTGATACTGGAAAACTATCATAGTGAAAGATACGGCTAATGGAATCCCTCTAGAAGTGAGAGCACGCTCCATCGGCCGCCATGTTGACACTGTGAAGTGACATTTGGCAGAGCTTTCGCCTAGGAAAATCCGATTGGATCGTGGGGTGCTAAAAACAGTGATTAACCGTGATGAGACAATTGCTCAAGAAACCAGGACAGGCATCGAAAAAATTTTTCGCTGCTGCTATCTGCAAAATTAATGTATCAAAACAACAAGATGTCGATTACCACGGGACATGGATAAGAACTTTAAACTTGAAAAACAACCCCCACTTACTCCCCGACACAAAAAATACGGTTGTAATGGGCTCAAGAGCATATGAATGACATCACATGCACAGATGAAAGTAGAATAACTCTTGATGGATCTGACGAATCTGGGAAATGATGGGTTGGAAAAGAGCAAGATCGCCACTCGCGTTCCCGTCAGCAACAGGGAAGTGGAGTTTTAAGTGGCAATAGTTGGAAATAATTTAATTGGACTATTCCGTGGGCCTGATTGCGTAAAAATACTTCTGCAGCTTACTATCGACTTCATCAATCAACTTTATTGTCGATCATGGCTTTTAGACATACCAGTGCAGGAGCGTCGAAAGTTGATATTTGAGCACGATAATGCTCCGTGCCACGCTAAAACAGCAACGTAAGCTCTCTTGTCATCGATGGGCATCAGTGGTAAGAGTTTGATGGTATGGCCTCCATTTTCACCCGATTTGAGCCCAATCGAGCATTACAGTATTGAGGAAATCTAAAGCAGGCTCTTTACGAGGAGCGCACGCAATATTAACACATCCAAAGAAGATTTATGGAAAGCGATTAAGTCGACTGCGAGTAAAATTCCATCATCTCAAGTAGCAAAAAATGAACAAATTCTGTGGACTAAAGAATTCAACTTGTTTTAGAAAACAAAGGCTCCTTTTTTTCATTATTTAGTTTCCAATCATAGATTTTTTTGTCCATCAATAATCTTGAGTGTCACTATGAGAGTTTTTCCAATCCTTTACAAGATTGTAGTGTAAGTTAGTAATTTTTTCCGAAATTAAGCTAATACCGTGATACACAAAATACTGTAATGTTTGTGAAATTGAAATGATTTTGAATCAGGTGATCATAATTGAAGATGAGCTGTAATTCAATAACTCAAATATGTCTTCTAAGTATCAGTCTTTTCCAAACAATAATAAATATTTCATATTTAAGAGTTTTCTAAAGCTAATGCGTGGCACGGGGGGAGCACGGAGCACGGAGCAGGACACAAAATAACACTAATATCTTTCATTTATCACCCGAAGACAGGGATCCGCGCTAAACTTCTGTCACATCCTAAAAAAAACTGTCTGGGTTACTAGTTCGAGACAGGAATTTTTGACTTCACTTTATGTTTACCATGGCAATGCAAATTGCGAAATTATGTAGGAATATAAATACACATAGGCATTATTCGTTCTGTTTCCTGCGTGTCATGATAATGTCGATCTTCACTTGTCCGAAACGTCCTTAATGTAAGCAAAAGAAAAGCACTCAGTTCCCATCCACCTAAGTTGCCAGGTAAGACACGATTGGACAGGCACTGATGCCTAGCAACAGGCACTCGGAGAAGTTAGTCACTGAGGTGCGAGCCGCCGCATGTAGGAGCCGCACTGAGAGCAGCCGACAGGTCGGGTAGCCCCTCGGCTCCTTATAAGCAAGAACTGCTTGCTGAGCTGCACTGCCTGCACACGGGCTGGTGCCAACTGTGTTGGTAGCCAAAGGCGAGGGTACAGCCGTAAAGCCTGATGCAGGGGTCCCATATAGACATCGCACGCGGGGACAAAGACGGTCGCAGAACTAGCAAGCAACGACTCTCGTAGATGAAGCGCCAACGATGGAGCGGACTGTAAGAATTTAAAAAATATTCCGACACCAAGCACTATAGCTCCTCAGCTTTAGGTTACTTGCGTAATAAATACTTATATTTTGAACACTATCTACGGAGTGTCATGCGGCTATATGTTATGCCTTTGGGCAAGGTCTACCGTACCGATAATCGCTCTAATGCTGAAACTAGAGATGTTGCAGGAAAGTGTGCTACAACAATTAATTCCTGATTGGACTAATCTACGCGGGAGTTTTCCCTGGCGTTAACGCTGCAGCAGCCAGGAAGAATAATGAAGGGCAATATTATTAAAGTACTTCACTAAAAAAACTTTCTACTCACAACTGCCTATGCACTAGAGTCCATGTGAGTGCGTGACACAAGATACACATTGACCGCAGCTCTCTTACGAAAGCGAGTTGTGTCAGACAAGTATTTCTTACGAGCGTTTCTTACTACCGCCTATAGGTTATATTTTCGTCGAATTTGTATTCTTGTCTGTCAGCTGTCTCTTTGTCTGTCACCAAGATAACTCAAAAAGTTGAAGATGGATCTTAACAAAATTTACAGGGATTGTTAGGCATGTTAGGAGGAACAGATGATTAACTTTTGGCGAAGATCCGTTCATCTGTTTGTTTATTTACCTGCCATTTTTGCTTAATACCATAACTCACACCGTTATGAAGAGATTTCTATGAAATTTGCATGCGCTGTTGGGTATATTACGAAGAGTAAAGGGACAATTTTTTTTTTGTGACGATCTGTCAATTTGTTTCCTTGTGTGTTTTATTTTACGCCTGTTAGCAAAATAACGCAAAAATTAGGAACAGATCTTAGTGAAATTTGCAGGAATTGTTGGTAATGTCGAGAGACACCAATGATTCCATTTGGGCGATGATAAGTTGGTCTGTTTAGGTGTCTGACTAATGTTTGTCAGAATGTTAGTTAGCAGCATAACTCGAAAAGTTATTAACGGATCTTTAACAAAATTACAGAAGCTGTTATTACCGTCAAATGGCAAAAATTATTAGATTTAGGTGTTGATACAAAGGAATTCATTGCTTCAGAACCAACCTGAATTCTAAATTTCCTTGCTTTGCTTGGCGGAGGTATGTGCTCTCAGAGAGCTCTAGTTAACAACTGCAGTGACGTCACAGAAGTATCAACCAATAGCGCAACTCGTTTCAAATAGTCTTACTGTAGGAGCTCCTAATTCGGGCCGCTCCTAATTCGGATTGAAATTTTGGATCTCAGTGCTCCTAATTCGGACAGCCGCTCCTAATGCGGAGGTTCCTGATAATAATTGTTCTTCCTAGCAATCTCTCTTCTGGAATGATTTTCGCACCGTACAGATAATTATACGCAACAAAAATAACAATTCTGACGAAAAAGAGCGATACAAGCATGCAGAAAAGCATTTAAATTCGGTTTTTCAAAATTATCTCATATTGTTTTCAGTTACCGTCGCTTTCGTAACAGAAAACCGAGTAAACATATCATAGAAAATATTTCAGCCGTCGATTTCGGATTGACTTGCATCAAATAAAGTGTGGGCAACTTTTTCTATGCGAGAATTATATATGTTCATCTCATACACTTCAGAAAAAAACTGCACGCGTGAGAAACTTTCGTAACAAGCTTATTCTGTTCATTTATTAATTAAGAAAACTGAGGGGCGGTACAGCTATCGCAATCATAGGGGTTTCGTTGTGCCAAAAGTTCTGACAATGAAGACAGTCATCGGCTATGTCAAGGGCAAACCTTTAACATGCTTAAAAGCATAAAAATTTTGAAAACGAGAGTGAGGAAGCTGTGAATGAACGTCTCACTAGTCGTGTAGAATAGCTCTCAAGCGAAGTAGTTTCGCACATCGAAAGCTATGAGATAGTAGAAGATAATGGAGATGTTGCAGTGTATACGATCTATGAATAGCATTCTGAAACATGAAGAGAAAATGAAAATGTGAATCATTGAGTGTTCTTTCACACCGCTACAAAATTAAAGCGCTTAGTAAGTTCCCAAAATAGTCAGGGCCTTCGAAGCGGCAGAGACGCAGTTACGAGCTGAAGCAAACAAAACGTCTAAAAATTTTTAAAGAGACGTTTTAATTTCAATACAATTCTCCTTCTACTTGCTGGTGAATGTCGTGTCTAAATTTAGTACTTACTCTACATTCAGAAAATGTATTATCACTAAATATTAGTGGTGGGCGCGCGAACCTTTTTTGGGTTCCGAATCCGAACCCGAACCTTCTCCGGCTTTGGATTCCGAACCTTAGAATAGCGAACCCGATTTTCAAAATTCTGGTGGGAACATTTTTCCGTGAACCTCCGAATCTTTAAAAAAATAGCAAAAACGAATCTTAATTTCGATACCTTCCGAACATTTTCGAACCTAAATTTTACTTATTCCGAATCCCCGAATCTAAATTTAAAGCTTTCCATTAATTTTTTTCAAGATATCTACATTATTCATTAAACAATTTATTACTAGAAAAAAAAAAAAAAATTATTAATACAAGACAGTCTGTATGGTACACATAAAGCAGCGAGTTGAACACCACGAGTATATTATCCAGTTCGGGTCTTTTCTATCTGACTGCCCGCAAAATTATAAGAGCAAAATGCTCTTCTCTAATGTCGTTCTTTTATGCTCTTTCCGAAAATGTTATTTTTTTCGAGAAATAAAAAATAAAAAGTTATGACTATATATTTATTCAGAAAAATCTTTAAAAATATATTTTTAGAAGTTTGTATTTTTTTCAGATTTCGTTGTTAATTAGTTTTTCCATGGTGCAGTTTAGACCTCCAATTTTCGTAGGATTGTTACCTCCGCCAAGGAGGTTATGTTTTCGTCGGCTTTGTCTGTCTGTCTCTCTGTCATCTAGATAACTCAAAAAGTTAAGGACCGATTTTGACGAAATTTACAGGGATTATTAGGTATGTTAGGAGGAACAGATGAATAACTTTTGGTGAAGACCTGAAATAGGACCCGGCAAGGAACGCGCCCAC
>LQNS02278160.1:1961264-1973980 GCA_001587735.2 Parhyale hawaiensis
CCGCGAGGGTAACCGAGGGAAGGGCGGGGTAGGGGGAGCGCGCGAGGGTAGCGCCGGGCGGGCGAGGGTAGCGCAGGGGCGCGCGAGGGGAACCTACCCTCAAAAACGAGTATTTCGCTACATTACCCACTACTATAGTATGCGCTGTCATCGGCTATACATGTTAGTTTGTAGCCAGGACCGCTACGGATCACATTGAGTAAGGCGTTATCAGATTTTTCTATCCTGAGCTGGAAACTCAGAGCGCATTTTCTTGCCCTAACTTTGAGACAATCAGTATGCTTTTGAGCCAATATCATACTTGCAATAGTTGATCTCGGCACATTCATCAGGCGCCGAAATATGTCATTATAGGCTACGCGAACACGTCCAGTCGATTTCTGCTTAAAGTTCGACCAGAGCGAGTTACCGTACAGGGGATAGCAGCAGCTCCGAAACTGCTGAAATTTAACCTCATCCGACCAGTGACCAAGCTTTCTAATTAGCATGTTGCCGACTGCGGGGAGCTTTCGCGTTTCTTTCTTCTCTATGTCTTGTCAGAGACCACGCCATACATTGACCGGACGCAGACCCGTTAGGCAGATTTCGGTCCCGCAATTGGGCCTGACTGCGCGGTGCCGCAAATGCATTTTTATATGTTCTCCCATTGCTTTTTCATGCTTTGTTTTAAGCTATTTGCCTCAATTCTTTACATTCAGTAACGACTGGCAAACCTGTACATACTTCTAATACTTCTATACGCAACAAATTCATGAAAATATTAAGGCTTGAAGTGCAATTACTTAGAGCAACTGTTTATAACATCCTTTGATATTTGTAGTATACTTATTTCGCAACGGTTGAATAAACAGTCTCATTTTGTAGAACAGAAGTTTCTCAAATTCGTGGTATGCTCGATTTGTTATGAAATGCCAAGTAAACAGCTGATGAAAATGTTGATAAAATTTATTTGGTATACGGGCCAAGCAGCAAAATCAGAACAGACTGCAGAGCTGACAGGTGAGTTGAAGTAGCTTGCAGCCATAAAGTGATGGAGCCCGGCCAGCAGTGAAGTGGTGAATCACTGGCAGCCAGAAGGTGATCTAGCATTGGAAGCAGTGAAGTGATTTAGCATTATAAGCAGTGAAATGATCTAGCATTGGAAACAGTGAAGTGATCTGAATGACGAAGCACTGGCCGTCATGAAGTGATGCAGTATTGACAGCAGTGAAGTGATTCAGCATTGACTGCCATGAAGTGATAATGCATTGGCAACCGTTAAGTGATGTAGCTTTGACAGCTATTAAGTGATATATCTTTGGCCGCCGAAAAGTGATGCAAAGTAGGCCACTGTGAAGTGATTTAACTCCGGCAACCATGATGCGTTTCAACTTAGGCAACCAGAAGTGATGCAGCTTAGGAAACCATGAAGTGATATAGCGTACGTAGGCAACAGCAAAGTGGTGTAATATACCTGGGAAGTTATGTGACATGATATTGACAATCACGATGTGCAGCTTTAGATGGTTCCCGTAATAAAGGGTTGAATCAGAAAAAAATTGTTATGTTTTAATATAATTTACCGGCTGTCTTGGTAACTTTACCTCACATTTAAACATGTATTTTTAGTTCATTGGTAGGTACCAATGTAGTATCACTGTGATTTTGATTTGCTTCTTCAACATTACTGGGTTTTCTTAACTCCATTTTTATAATGGCTTTTGGGATGAGGCATACTGAAAGCTGGAGCTACATACATCAATTTCTGAGATTATTGCTTCAAATCCGTCATTGAAAAAACTCAATTGAATGTGATATTAAAGTACATTACGTCTAGTATCTATGAGCCAATTTTTCTATGAAATTTTAGTATTCCTAGAAATTATGATGAATTTTCAATTTTTCTCAGTATCCGAAAGTATGATGTATGTATGTTGCCTACTGAAGGTATATGATTGTGAATTTAAATTCCCTGCACTGCAACGCATTCCTTATTGTGCGATGAAGAAATTATTCTTTGTATTAGGTCTCTGTGATTATTAGAACTCATTTTATTAACACTTACGTAAATCGTCCTCCAGGCCCAATTGTGAGAGGCCCGATTTCAGTGTCCAGTTAATGTATGGTGTGGTCTATGGTCCTGGTTATCACGAAAATCATTGGTGATTTTATGGCCTAGGTAAGAGAAGCTGTCTACGACACCGTTAAGTCGAGTGACATTATCGGAAGGCAGGTTACTTGTCCTAGGTTTAATGTACATACAGTTTGAACAGTATTATATTCAATATATTTTATACACAATTTACTGGCTTCGCTCTCACAAATTGAAACCAATGTTTTGCATCCCACTGGATTGGGGAGAAGCAAGGACCATATCATCAGCATAATTGAGCGCATTTACTGCGTGACCGTTAATGTGACACCCCGCTCCAGCTGCGCTCAAATGGGTGTGGATGCTATCAATGAAGATATTAAAGAGAACTGGGGAGCGTAAGCCCCCTTGTCGTATGCCATTAGTCATGCCAAACGCTGATGACGTTGCCGCTCCCCATTTCACATAGCATTTTTTAGTTTGAAACCAGTAATTTAGCGTCTTGACAATAAAAGGAGGTTTTTATTTCTCAACTACAGTATACATTTAAATAGAGCGCGCGTAAAGGTGAACTCGGTCAAACGCAGCCTTAGCATCGAGAATGCACAAGTACATGGGAGATCCACGGTCAGTGAAATGATTTATGACCGGTTTGAGTGTAAGTATAGTCATTTCCGTTCCATGTTTGGGTTTACAGCCAAATTGATTGACTGCAGTCATCATGTACGGTGACATTCGTCTCTCTAGCACTAGAAACCTGGCTGGCGAAAACTCAAAATGCGGCAGGAGAGCAGCCAATAATGCAGACTGTGCAATTTGATGACCCGCTGCTGAAGGCAACTGAACTGGCCGTTTCTTCGCGGGCAACACTGTATCTGAATAACCCACCAACCGCTTGCAGTGCAGACTTATATACTTTTTACGTATGACTTGCACATTAAGAAACTATGGCAGCTTTCTGGAGCGATAGCACGGCCAAGTAAGGCAGCGTTAGGGCAAACTTCACACGATTCCTGAGAGCAAAATTTTCTTTCTACCATCATCAAAATTTTGTTATTTGTGCTTCTTGGCCGAATTTTGGTAATTTGTGTCATCTAAGATTTATAAGAATCCCTGCAAATTTTATGCAGATCCATCGACAACTTTTTTCAATTATGTTCTGATAATATAAATACAAACAGAGACAAGCGGATTGACCGTCACAAAAATTGGTCAATTGCACTTCATAGCATTCCTAATAGTTCCTGTACATTTCATGAAGATTCGTTCATAACTGTTTGAGTAATGTTACAAAGATAAAAATATCAGACAAACAGTTCGACATATTTCCTCCAAAAGTTCTCCTAACACGGCCAAGGTTCCCTTTTAATCTTGTAAAGATCCATCCATATTTTTATCATTATTATATTGGTGGCAGACAGGCTCCGACGAAACACTGCCTCCTTAGCGGAGGTAATTATACAAAAAACTGTGAATGACAAGTTAATGTCTTTTCTAATAATAAAACATCTCCTAACTAAATATCACGTCTCCTAGTAATGTGTTCGCTTATTCTTTCTCACTTCAGCTGCTTCCCAGGGGAACTCTGGGAAAACCTAAATCGCTTGGCTGAGAGGGAAAAGTCAGTTATAGTAAGAAAGTCTAAGCCTCCGTTTCTGAGCGGAACGATATTACAGAAGAAAGAACAAGAGACATATAGTTTGTCGATAGAAATGGGGAATCCATGCACCAAGGTGTTCCCTCAGAGGATCAACGCGCATGGGACCAGCAAGTCGAGAAAGAAGAAGAAAAACATAATAAAACGCGAGCAACTGGGAATATGAAATCGGGATAGGAAGCAAAGTGGTCACGAAAGACAGACGTCCCGAGGGCCTAGCAAATGGCTAAGGTAACCTACGCGATTAGAGTGAAAAAATCTCTAAGCTTCACTGATAAAGTCAATTCAACTGGAAATTTACTGAGTGTACCATATCAGTACCTTATTTTAAAAGCTTCAGTGGATAAACAATGCATCTTTCTTTCAACAACCCAGTCGGAAATTATGGTTGTGATTATAGTAGAACAACTATGATTATATAAGAGACTTTGGTTGTTTATTATCGATACATCCTCCATATTCAACCATATATGGGGTGCAGTATGATAGAGATATGTCACAACCTTCGACCATAATATCAACCATAATTCCCAACCATAAATACCCAATTACAACTATTAAGGCTTTAGCTGCACAACCATGATCTACCATAGTGAACCGTAAAAAAACCATTCACAACCAAAATCGACTGTGTTCAGCGAATAATACAACTATATTCTACTAAGATACACTTTTTTATTTATTGACATATTATGCAGTCGATGCCTGCTTCGTTTGCTAATGATTAGTTGCTTATAATAATAGTTTAATTATTACGTGAGTGTTAAGGGTGCAGCTCAGAATGGTCTAAGGCTCTAAGCTTCAGAACGATGCAAGAGCAGGAGCTTGAACCAGTCGGTGCAGTTAACGCTCGTTTATATATAACTTCTTTAACTCCAAGTCGGTATAGAGCTACCGTACTTAGTTTAGAGAAAGTCACAACTCAATCGACAATTTTCGGGTGGTACTCGTTGTCCGGGTACGTAAGGTTAAATATCCCATAAAACCTGATATCTTCCATATAAAGCTAATGGAAAGAATTTCTTGATGAATCTTCACAGATATAAACTGAATAAACATGAAAATAGAAGCCAATATTTGATCAAGGATTGCAGTACTATTTAGTATGAAATACAACAGATAAAAATAGATATGATGGGTAACTACGCTAAAGTGGCTTAGCGTAAAAAAATCAGGAAGCAATAGATAAAAATAACGTCAAGGCCGCCAGTGTCGATATATACCATGCAATGTATACATTTCATCGACAGGAAAGAAAAGACTGAAAATATGCACACTTTTTGCACTATGATATGGATTATTAGATTTTTCGCATTCAAGCTTATAGTCATACAATATTATTTTGGTCGATAATGTTGGGAATTCTAGCCATATTATTAAAATCCATGGCAATCTATACATGTTCTGCCCCATGTAATGGGAAGATTTCCCCTCATGATCGTACGTACGGAAATCCATTGATGAGCTACCATAGTTATGCTGTAACATATGCTCTACCATATATAGTCTTTAAACATCCTTGTACAACCATCTACCATATATAGTTGTTAAACATCCATGTACGACCATAGACTTTCGTTTCTTGACAAACCATAAACAACCAATATTGNATTGCCTCCACCAATATCGACCTAAATATACTAAAATCAACGTTATGTTATGGTCGACATATCTACCATATTGTTTCATCATCCATAATCGACTTTAATCTCTCATACACCACTATATTGTACTATAATCACAACCAAAATTTCCGACTGGGAAATAGTGATTTGGTTACGCTGAGGTTGTACAATTTGCCCTAAATAGTGAAATAAGTCGACAATCTCTACGGAGGCTCAATATCCAACTGACCTCCGCTTACACAAACCCCAGCTCTGTTAAGAAAATTTGTATGTGTGGGCTCATCTTCGGTATTATTTTCCAGTCTCAATGTATGACGCAACTGACTTCAACCAGTTCACAAAATTTACTTTTCAATTTTGAGATGTTATAGTCATTGTACTTACTATAAACATCCGACCGGCAAATGTAACAATGCGATATATCCCCGACAGTCTACTGTTCATGGCTTTCATTTCAGCAAGTCCTATTGCATACGACACAAATGGTTCATACTCTATGTGTACCCTATCGAGATTGTACGTTACCTAAGCCTTAGCAACGCCCTCGAAACGTCTATCCTTCGTGCCCACAAGCCTTCTGCCCCTTTCATACTCTCTTATTGATGTTACTGGCCTCTGTCCTTCCCTTTTTTTTTCCTAACTTGATGTTCCCATTCTCCCATCGATGAGGCACACTTGGAAAAGATTTCATTAGAATTGGCAGATGCAAGAGTCTTACTGATGCTGGAAAGCTACCATAGTGAAAGATACGGCTACTGGAATCCCTCTAGAAGTGAGAGAACGCTCCATCGGCCGCCATATTGACACTGTGAAGCGACATTTGGCAGATCTTTCGCCTAGGAAAACTCGATTGGATCGTGAGGTGCTAAAAACAGTAATTAACCGTGACCTTCGTTCTGTGATAAGACATTTGCTCAAGACACCAGGAAAGGTATCGACAAAAATTTTTGCTGCTACTATCTGCCAAATTAATGTATCAAAACAAGATATCGATTGCCACGGGACGTGGATAAGAACTTTAAGCTTGAAAAACAATCCCCACTTACTCCCCGACACAAAAAATACTGTTACAATGGGCCCAAGAGCACATGAATGGCATCACATGCACAGATGGAAGTAGAGTAACTCTTGATGGATCTGACGAATCAGGGAAAGGATGGGTTGGAAATGAGCAAGATCGCCACTTACGTTCCTGTCAGCAACAGGGAAGTGGAGTTTTAATGATTTGAGTGATAATAGTTAGAAATGAAGTAATTGGACTATTCCGTGGACCTGATTGAGTAAAAATACTTCTACAGCTTCCAATCGACTTCTTGAATCAACTTTACTGTCACGGCTTGGAGACATACCAGTGTAGGAGCGTCGAAAGTTGATATTTGAGCACGATAATGCTCCGTGTCACGCTAAAACAGCGACGTAAGCTTTCTTTCCATCGATGGGCATCAGTGGTAAGAGTTTGATGGCATGGCCTCCATTTTCATCCGATTTGAGCCCAATCGAGAATTACGGTATTGGGGAAATCTAAAGCAGGCTCTTTGCGAGGATGGCACGCAGTATAAACACATCCAAAGAAGATTTATGGAAAGCGATTAAGTCGACTGCGAGTAAAATTCCATCGTCTCAAGTAAAAAAAAAATGAACAGATTCTGCGGACTAAAGAATTCAACTTGATTTAGAAAACAAAGGCTCCTGTTTATTCAGTATTTAGTTTCCAATCATATATTTTTTGTCCATCAATAATCTTGTTTGTCACTAAAAGAGTTTTTCCAATCATTTTCAAGATTGTAGTGTAAGTTAGCCATTTTTTCCAAAATTAAGCTAATACCGTGATACACAAAATACTGTAATGTTTGTGGAATTGAAATGACTTTGAACAAGGTGATCGTAATTGAGGATGAGCTGTAATTCAATAACTCAAATATGTCTTAGAAGTATCAGGCTTTTCCAATCATTAATAAATATTTTAGGTTTAAGAGTTTTCTTAAGCTAATGCGTGGCACGGGGGGGGGGGATAAGAAGTGGAGCAGGACACAAAATAACACCAATATCTTTCACTTATCACCCGAAGACAGGGATCCTTGCTAAACTTCTGCCACATCCTAAAAAAGACTGTCTGGGTTACTAGTTCAAGACAGGAATTTTTGTCTTCACCTTATGCTTAACATGGCGATGCAAATTTTTAAGTATATTGCTTAGAAATTATGTAGCAATATAAATACACATAGGCATTATTCGTTGTGTTTCTTGCGTGTCATGTTAATGTCGATCTTCACTAATCCGAAACGTCCTTAATGTAAGCAAAAGAACAGCACTCTGTTCCGGCCACCTAAGTTGCCAGGTAAGACACGATTGGACAGGCACTGATGCCTAGCAACAGGCACTCGGAGAAGTTAGTCACTGAGGTGCGAGCCGCCGCATGCAGGAGCCGCACTGAGAGCAGTCGACAGGCCGTGTAGCCCCTCGGCTCCTTATAAGCAAGAACTGCTTGCTGCGCTGCACTGCCTGCACACGGGCTGGTGCCAACTGTGTTGGTAGCCAAAGGTGAGGGTACAGCCGTACAGCCTGATGCAGGGGTCCCATATAGACATCGCACGCGGGGAGAAAAACGGTCACAGAACTAGCAGACAACGACTCTCGTAGATGAAGCGCCAACGATGCAGCGGACTGTAAGAATTTAAAAAATATTTCGACACCAAGCACTAAAGACGGATGCTAACTTGGTAAAGTTATAACCGGAAATAATTTAGTGATTGAAGCTAAATGTAAATATGAGACAGCTTGTTTCATACTCATTACAGCCGCCGCAACTACAGCAAATCATCCTAAGTCATTCTTAATTTCATTTCGTAAATACTGTAAGAGCTCCTCAGTTTTAGGTTACTTGCGTAATAAATATTTATATTTTCAACACTATCTACGGAGTGTCATTCGGCGATATGTTATGCCTTTGGGCTAGATCTACCGTACCGATTATCTCTCTATTGCTGAAACTAGAGATGTAGCAGGAAAGCGTGCAACAACAATTAATTCCTGATTGGACTAATCTACTCGGGAGTTTTCCCTGGTGTTAACGCCGCAGCAGCCATGAAGAATGATGAAGGGCAATATTATTAAAGTACTTCACTAAAAAACTTTCTACTCACAACTGCCTATGCACTAGAGTCCATGTGAGTGCGTAACACAAAATACACATTGACCGCAGCTCTCTTACGAAAGCGAGTTATGTCAGACAAGTATTTCGTACGAGTGTTCCTTACTACCGCCTATAGGTTATAGATTCGTCGAAATTGCATTCTTGTCTGCCTGCTGCCTCTTTGTCTGTCACCAAGATAACTCAAAAAGTTGTGGATGGATCTTAACAAAATTTACAGAGATTGTTAGGCATGTTAGGAGGAACAGATGATTAACTTTTGGCGAAGATCCGTTCATCCGTTCGTTTATTTACCTGCTATTTTTTCTTAACACCATAACTCACACCGTTATGAAGAGATTTCCAAGAAATTTGCATGCGCTGTTGAGTATATTACGAAGAGTAAATGGACAGATTTTTTTGCGACGATCTGTAATTTTGTTTCTTTGTGTGTTTGATTTTACGCTTGTAAGCAAAATAACGCAAAAATTAGGAACAGAGCTTAGTGAAATTTGCAGGAATTGTTGGTAATGTTGAGAGACACAAATGATTCAATTTTTGTGATAATAAGTTGGTCTGTTTAGGTGTCTGACTAATGTTTGTCAGAATGTTAGCAGCATAACTCGAAAAGTTATTAACGGATCTTTAACAAAATTACAGAAGCTGTTATTACCGTCAAATGACAAAAATTATTAGATATTGGTGTTGATACAAAGGAATTCATAGCTTCAGAACCATCCTGAATTCTAAATTTCCTTGCTTTGCATGGCGGAGGTATGCGTTCTCAGAGAGCTCTAGTTAACAGCTATTATGCAGTGACGTCAAAGAAGTATCAGCCAATAGCGCAACTCGTTTCAAATGGTCTTACAGTAGGAGCTCCCAATTCGCACCCCCTAATTCGGACCGCTCCTAATTCGGACTGAAATTTTGGATCTCAGTGCTCCTAATTCGGACAGTCGCTCCGAATTCGGAGGTTCCTGATAATAATTGTTTTCCTAGAAATCTCTCTTCTGGAATGATTTTTCGGACCGTACAGATAATTATACGCAACAAAAATAACAATTCTGACGAAAAAGAGCAATGACAAACATGCAGAAAATCATTTAAATTAGGTTTTTCAAAATTATCTTATATTGTTTTCAGTTATCGTCGCTTTCGTAACAGAAAACCGAGTACAACGTATCATAGAAAAATATTTCAGCGATCGATTTCAGGTTGACTTGCATACTAAAATAAAGTGTGGGTAACTTTTTCTATGCGTGAATTATATATGTTCACCTCATACTCTTCAGAAAAAAATGCACGCGTGAGAAACTTTTCGTAACAAGCTTATTCTGTTCATTTATTCATCAAGAAAACTGAGGGGCGGTACAGCTATCGCAATCATAGGGTTTCGGTGTGCCAAAAGTTCTGATAATGAAAACAGTCATCGGCTATGTCAAGGGCAAACCTTTAACATGCTTAAGCATAAAAATTTTGAAAACCTGAGTGAGGAAGCTGTGGATGACCGTCTCACTAGTCGTGTAGACTACCTCTCAAGCGAAGTAGTTTCGCATATCGAAAGCTATGGGATAGTAAAAGATAATGGAGATGTTGCAGTGTATACGATCTATGAATAGCATTCTGAAACATGAAGAGAAAATGAAAATATGAATCATTGACTGTTCTTTCAAACCGCTACAAAATTAAAGCGCTTAGTATTTTCCCAAAATAGTCAGGGCCTTCGAAGCGGCAGAGATGCAGCTACGAGCTGAAGCAAACAAAACGTCCAAAATTTTTTAAAGAGACGTTTTAATTTCAATATAATTCTCCTTCTACTTGCTGGTGAATGTCGTCTCTAAATTTAGTACTTACTCTACATTTAGAAAACGTATTATCACTGAATATCAGTGGTGGGCGCGCGAACCTTTTTTTGGGTTACGAATCCGAACGCGAATCTTCTCCGGCTTTGGGTTCCGAACCTCCGAATAGCGAACCCGATTTTCAAAATTTTGGTGCGAACATTTTTCCGTGAACCTCCGAATCTTTAAAAAACTAGCGAAAACGAATCTTAATTCCGATACCTTCCGAACATTTCCGAACCTAAATTTTACTCATTCCGAATCTACGAATCCAAATTTAAAGCTTTCCATTAATTTTTTCAAGATATCTACATTATTCATTAAACAATTTATTTCTAGAATAAAAAGCAAATTATTAATACAAGACAGTCTGTATGGTACACATAAAGCAGCGAGTTAAACACCACGAGTATATTATCCAGTTCGGGTCTTTTCTGTCTGACTACCCGCAAGATTATAAGAGCAAAATGCACTTCTCTAATGTCGTTTTCGAGAAATAAAAAATAAAAAGCTATGACTATTTATTCAGAAAAATCTTTAAAAATATATTTTAGAAGTTTGTATTTTTTTCTGATTTCGTTGTTAATAAGTTTTTCCATGGTGCAGCTTAGACCTCCAATCTTCATAGGATTATTACCTCCGCCAAGGAGGTTATGTTTTCGTCGGCTTTGTCTGTCTGTCTGTTATTCTGTCTCTCTGTCATCTAGATAACTCAAAAAGTTAAAGACCGATTTTGACGTAATTTACAGGGATTATTAGGTATATTAGGAGGAACAGATGAATAACTTTTGGTGAAGATCTGAAATAGGATCCGGTTAGCTGCACCATTTCTGAAATATGACGCAAGCATCTCTTACGTCTACACGGCTTGGCCGAACGAATTCGCTCAGCCATGCGGCACAGGGCAGCAAAGGAAACACGAAGACAGAAGAGAGATACACCTGAGCGGTCGGTCCATTCCGTGGCCTAATTTTTGTTAGCACCCTAACTTAGAACGTAATGGACAGATTGTCATGAAAATTTACTTGAGTTGTTGGGTTTATTACAGAGAGTAAATGATCAAATTTATGTGATGATCTGTTTGTTCATTCGTTTGTTTGTTGCTATGTTTGGTTTTATGTTTATTAGCGTAATAACTCAAGAATCATGGATGGATCTTTATGAAATTTTCAGAAATTGTTCGTAATGTTAAAAGATTTACTTGATTAAATTTTGGTGATGATCGGTAGGTCCGTTTGTGTGTTTGACAACTGTTTGTTAAAATGTTTGTTAGCGCAATAACTCGAAAAATATGGATGGTTCTTTAATCGATCTTTAATTGCTCATAATATTTTCATTTCTCGAAAAAAAAATATATATATTTTGAAAAGAACATAAAATACTGCAATAGAAACGTGTATTCTGGTTTCCTAATTTTGCGGGCAGTGAAACCGAAAAGATCCCAAAGTTCGAAGAAGGGCAGTGAAGACAGTACTACAAGTCTTTGTTTCACATTATTAAACACAGTCACACAAGCTTGCATATCGAGCACATTTCGAGCAGTGGTTATTTGAGACACACACATACTGAAATAGAAGTAGAGAGAACGATAAAGTAAAACACAAAGCCAATGGTCATAGGCATCTCTAATTGTTACAGAAGCTTAGGCGTCACATCTGTATGCCACGGAAAAAATTTCTTTGAAAATCTTTAATTGTAAGATATTGCATTTTTTCCTACGTTACTTTCTTTATTTTGCCTCTTGTAATGTATCATTAGCTATGCAAAAAAAAAAAAAATCATCAAAGTTTGGGTTTTCATAACCTTTACACCACTTGCTCATTCTTAAGCAAACAGTTTTCGGAACATCTTCACATTTTTCCACTACGCAACAAATACATAGGCAGTGCAATAATACTTCCAGTCTATGATGGAATATGCTACTTCACGTTCAATTTTATAAAGCAAAGTTGTGGAATCAAGTCGAATTTGGAAACTAAGAACTCACGATAAGGAAGTATTGGCGTCTTCATAGAACAAAATGCTGTAGGCTATGTAGAATTTCATTTGTTTGTGCTTAGGGGCGACGATTGTCTTGATTTCGAGCCCTGGATAAGCGGGCGCTAATTGGCTGAATTTTGCCGCCAGCGTGTTCCCTTAGGTCTGACATAACTCTCTTTAAGAAGTGAATTGTGGCATTTACTCTCTCACAGATAATATTGCACACGGGCAGCGGAGATATTGAAATAGATGTGTGTTTAATTAGAGCTGTTCATGAAATGATCTTATGAAAGACTGAACGTAGCCAAAGCTCCTAGTTAAGTTATTAGGTACAAGATAACAGGGGGAACTGAATGCACGGCACAGACCCGGCAAGGAACGCGCCCACACCCCCCCCCCCCCCCCCCCCCCC
>LQNS02278160.1:1983798-1996309 GCA_001587735.2 Parhyale hawaiensis
CGGTAGGAGCCGGATGTCAGCTCCCGTACAGTCGGCAGATGTGAGGCTAGGTGTTGACAGTATGCAGTGGTACAGCCGAGGTCATAATGTTGAGACTAGGTCTGCTACTATGGATATGGAGGGACTCTAATGTTGTGAGCTCGATGGGATTGGAAGAGTCTATGATGGAGAAGTCATTTCTGCTGATGAGATGGTTGTTTTGTTCAGCATGAAGGCGGGGGGCTGAATGTGAGGGTTTCGCAAGTGGTAAACCGGTACGGCTGGATACACCTAAATGTTGGTCAATACGGGCTTTGAAGTGTTGTCCAGTCCTACCTATATATGAGGCACAGCAGGCCTGGCATCGGTAACCGTAAATAACACTGGACACAAGTGGTGTAGGGGGTTTGTTTTCAAATTTGAAGTAAGACCCTATGGTAAATGTGTTTTTGTATGAAAGTTTGAAGTTGATATGTGGGTGCAGAAATTTCGCCTACGCAGCCTTTATGCAAATGCCTTCAGCCTTTTCTCCATTTTTTCTGGAGAGCCGGTGTACGCCTTTCTGATTCCGTTATCTAATGAATTAGAACGGCGGAACCCTCGGGACCCGGCCGCTGGCCGTAGTCAGTGATCTTCTGACACTCACCTTGCTATGCCTACTCTGCCTAATATTTGCCTTTACCTAATAAAGACTCAACACTGACAACTGGAATTTACAGAAAACCCACTTTCTCAGGCCTCGGGAGAAGTTTTTTTTTAGTCACTGGTATGATGAATTCAAAATCAATGCAATAAAAACTACTATTTCGAGCATACAATTTGTCTTCCTCATACCTTGCATTTTCAAACGAAGTTGACAATCTCCGAACATTCTTCAAAACTAACGGTTATCCGCACCATTTTCTGGACCACCACTGCAAGTTGTTCCTAGACAAGCTGTTCGACCCTGGCATTAGCAAACCCTGGGTCTGTAAATTGGACTTCTTTCACTCGCTTCCGTTCTACAACAAAGCATCTGTCAATGCAGTAAACACTTTGAAAACTTTCCTCTCTGATGCCTACCCACACATCAACTTCAAATTTTCATACAAAAACACATTTACCGTAGGGTCCTACTTCAAATTTCAAGACAAGCCCCGCACACCACTTGTGTCCAGTGTTATTTACCGTTACCGATGCCAGGACTGCTGAGCCTCATATAGGTAGCACTGAACAACGCTTCAAAGCCCGTATTGACCAACATTTAGGTGTATCCAGCCGTACCGGTTTACCACTTGCGAAACCCTCACATTCAGCCCCCCGCCTGCATGCTGAACAAAACAACCATCCCATCCGCAGAAACGACTTCTCCATCATAGACTCTTCCAATCCCATGGAGCTCACAACAATAGAGTCCCTCCATATCCATAGTAGCAGACCTAGTCTCAACATTATAACCTCGGCTGTACCACTGCATACTGTCAACACCTAGCCTCACATCTGCCGACTGTACGGGAGCTGACATCCGGCTCCTACCGCATAGCTCTGTTCATTCACATTTTAGACCTCTTCCCGATAACACCCATGCACCCCTAATAGATTTGATAATAAAAGATTTTTATTGATAGGCTGTTAGTTTGTAGGTTTTCTGAAGATGGGATTTGCATCCCGAAACGTTAAATTTTAATTTTGTCGACTTCTATTTAATATTAGATAACTCAAAAAGTTATGGACGGATTTTGACGAAATATACTGAGATTCTTAGGTATGTTAGGAGGAACATAAGATTAACTTTTGGTGAAGATCTGTTGACCCGTTCGTTTGTTTGCCTCATTTTTCCGAAAGCAATAACTCGAAAAGTTATTGACGGATTTTCATGAAATTTCCACGAGTTGTTGGTTATACAGGTATTCCTTCACGACCTTGACATATTTATCCTCGTGATATCCTGATCGCGCACTTATTTTGTGACCACGCTATCTCTACAGCGCCTAATGTCTTCAGAACCTCACTGCAGAAAAAGATCTTATTCGATTTGGAAAGCTGCCGGCCCCAGCCTTATAGTAGCTCGCTATAAAATACCAACATTTGGCTCTTATTAAGAAATTGATCGGAAGAAATGCATCGCAAAACACTGTGAAAGTAGAAGAAAGTTTTAGTCGCTGATGGTGCGATGAGCTTTACAACAATGGTTCCCCACCTTATCTACGCCTGGCACCCCTAAAAATCTTTTACAGTTGTTTGTTCGCTTCTGCTTTTTTTCTGACTTCTCTTTTCTTCTTAAGTCTATAATTTCATGTTTTCCCAAAGTCACCTATTTTTAGCCTCGAAATTAACTTGATGTGGTAGTTGATTCACCATATATCTGTGTGTGAACAGTGAACCTATTGCTATCATAGAGCGTTGTACAAAATGTAGGTCGTGAAGTAGAATAGTGTTATAAATTTGCTCCCTAATCTGTCAGGCTCATTGCAATAAGGTTTTAATCTAGTCCCCTCAACAATTATTTTAATAGAATTATTGTATGAAAAACAATTCCTACGGGGAAAAAAATATATTCTTTTTTTTTTTGTATGAACAGTAGGTTGTGAAGCAGAATTGTACAGTCAATTCTTAACCTAGCGTGTAAGACTCATTGCTTATTGTTCTACACTAGTGTACTGAACATGTATTGTATAGAACTATTGTATGAATACCTTCCTACGGGCAAAAATGAACGTTTTTGAATTTGAGCCACTATAAAACCCTATACAGTACGATGAAATTAAACATCATTAACTTGTATGCTAAGGTTCCGTTTTTATTACGTAACTGGCGTATACGTATTTTTGTGAATTTCTTCGAATTTGTTAGTTTTAAAGCATACTAATCACTGTGCATATATATAAATTATATATATACTTTTGGATTTTGGAACAAAACGAACACTGGTTGCCAGTCTCTTAACTTACCCTTTCTAGCATTCTACTAGTTACCCATGAAAAAGCATTTTCTGTTAAAAAAATCAGTAAACTTTTCAATAGAATTGGGGTCTTGTTTGAAAACGGGCCAGCACTCTTGTTTGAAAACTGGCCAGCACTCTATTTTTGTATTTGGTGCCGTATCAAAGATACTGTTTAAATTGGTTATGTATATAAGGTTAGGTTAGGTTATATACATAACCATAACCTAACCTAACAAGACCCGGTTAGGTTAGGTTATGGTTATGTATATATTATTATAATAACCTAACCTAACCGTATCTTTGATACGGCACCAAATACAAAAATAGAGTGCTGGAGAGTTTTCAAACAAGAGTGCTGGCCCGTTTTCAAACAAGACCCTAGAATTGTAATTTTACTCGTGATTTGGAGACGGTGCGCTTTGACGACGACGGTCAATCTTGGAACACAGCGTGCGCGGTCGTGGAGGAATGCCTAAATCACGAAGAGTAAATAACCAAATGTTTGTGATGATCTGTTCGTTCGCTAGTTACTGTTTTTACTTACTTTTATGCTTGTTAGCACAATAACTCAAAAAGTTAGGAATGGATCTTGATGAAATTTACAGGAGTTGATCGTAATATTACAGGATATAGGCCTAAACAATTAAATTTTCGTGACGATCGGTTGATCTGTTAGTGAGTTTGTCTAATGTTTGTCAGATGTTTTGTTCGCAGTATAACTCAAAAAATTATGAACGGATTACAAAGAAAATAAAGGTCTCAGCACCAACTTGAATTTTTACTTACTTTGTCTCGCTTGGTGGAGGCATGCGCTCTCAGAGTGCTCTAGTCTTTACATGAGATCACTAAAAGTCCATAGAGCTCCAATGAATTCTACACAAGTCCATTCAAGTGCAGTGATTTCTATTTACATCGGACTCCAATTATTTATTGTACTTAATTCAGGGCATGAAACGTCAAGAACTAGCCACACTAGCAGCAATATGGCACAAGGACAATAATTAGAAACACCAGTGTAGTCAATATCAATATATATTTTGGATGCAGTGCGAAGTAGAACAGCACCGTCGCACACAGTAGTGCCTACAATATACAGTAGGGAACAAAATACAAGGAACGGAATAACATTTCTTTTAATATTCATCGCCTGAAATGTTCTGCATGTACATCCATAAAATTTTCACGAAGTATACCTGGAACGAATATGCATGACTTACGTATAAGGATTTGACGTGATCTTTAACTGTAAATAAATATTCAGCTGAGAAAAAAAAAACACATTGTGCTATGGTCAGAAGTAGAGGAACCCTGTCGAATTATCCCGATCACTGTGATCACGTTCAATGTATTGTTTAAACTTTATTGATCGTTCTTACTGATACAGTTATCGAATATTCCCGAAACTAAGTTCAGGCAATATGGATGCAACAAAGTAAAGCTTTGATTCGTGAAGGAAAACAGATCATTCTAGTGAATCTTATAGGGAAGTTGATTTCTGAAGTTCTTGGTATCGTACGAGGTTCAAAAAGAGTTGTTCATCGTGTTATCAATAGATTTAGGCAGAGGTGGCCGGTCCGAACAAATGTTCGCGAACCTTTACTCGCGAATTTGTTCGCACCGGCCAAATCCCGGATTTGGGTTCGGTGGTTCGGATTCGGACCGATATCAAAAAAGATTCGGACTTCCGGTTTCGGAACGTCTTTCTCGCGAATCCGAACCTCCGAAATTAAAAAAAAAAAAACAGTTACGCGACAGCTTCATCAGTTTCTCGTAAATATTGTGAAGAAAAGGGAAAAGCAATCTGTACGAAAACTGTTTCTCGCGGGTTAAACAAAGGAATAATATTAGAAACCTTGATATCCGAGAAAAATTAAAATGTCTTGATTTCACCACAGAGCATAGCTATATATTAGTATAGGCAGATAAAAACGGAATACGAATAATTTCAGAGACGAACCTACATGTAAAATTTGTTCGGATCGGACGGCAAGGTGTCGTAGAACACAGCAATGGTGAGCGCTCATTTTCCCTGCGTGGGAAAAAGACGGTTCGCTTACATGAAAAAATTAATGCCAATATTTATAAAGAAGTTCTTTGCCAACATGTTATTCCTCACTTTCGCAATGCTACTGTTGAAACCCCAATATTTATGCAAAAAAACGGATTTTGCTGCAAAGCTCATAAAGTAACCCGTTATCTTGAAGACGAAAGAAGTGGCCACCTCAAAGTCGTGACTTAAATCCTACGGAGAATGTCTGAAAGATTATCAGAGAGAAAGTTCAGACCTGAAAGCCTCAAAATCTCGACACCTTATGGCGTTTTCTGCAAGAAGAATCGGAAGGGATCACTAGCAGTTTCTGTAAGAATTAATTAGCTTGTGTAATAGAGCATGCAATAAAGTCATCCAAAGTAAAGGAACGTCCACTGTATAAGCTAATTTAGCGCCCTACATATTTAAAGGCTAATAATTATTGATATTATAAGGAATTCTGACGTGTTAGCTACATAACTTTTGACCAAGGTACCTGTGGAGGTTTTGTTTATTATAAGTTGAATATTATTACCGGTATAATAATAATCAGGTTTTCCCGCCGTATCAGATACAAAGACAATGTAACAGCGAACCAATTTCGTATAGTAAAGTTTAGATATCGAGTCGAACTCTGGCGAGTTTTATTCGTTGAGTAGCCGTCAGGTGCACCACTCCTGACAGGAAATAGGTGCAAAGTATTTCTAACGCTACACGGCTCGGCTGAACGAATTCGCTCAGCCTCGCGGCACAGGGCAAGAAACGAAAACTAATTGAAAAGAAGACAAGAAGGAAACACTCGTGCGGAGGGTCCCTTTCTTACGGTAGCTCCTTCCACGGGAGCAGAAAGAAGTCCCAAGGGATAGGTCGCTTACCACCATTCGACGGCCAAACTCGTGGAACACAAGATGAAGTATAGAGAGCCTACCAAACTTTACTAATCTAACCTCGTCAGCAGAAATTGTGATCAGCTGCAACATCTCTTGCGGAAAAGAACTAGGGTTTGCTCCTGAGTGAGTGAAGCGCATGTATCTTCTGACAAGGAAAGGGGCCGTCAGAATACACCCCTGAGGGCAGAAGAATATTTATTTACAGTTCAAGATAAACGTAAAATCCTTATTAGTAATAAATTCATGTGTGTTCCAAATAGCTACAAATGAGAAAATTTTATAAATGTACATGTAAAACATTTAAGATCTGAAATATTCAAGAATTTATTGCTTCCTTCCTTATATTTTGGCCGTTACTGAAGATTCGCTGATACAGTAGCTCAATATATACAGTCTTGCAATTGCTCGTCGACGAAGAAACGTCACGCATAACATTTACAGTCGATATTAAACGGAAGCATGTGAGAGAAGAGCAGTGACTTAGGGCGTTAAAGAGCTTAGAAAATAGAACTCAGCTCCCAAAATATAACGGTAACTTATGTGAAGACGGTTCACCCAGAAGACGCTGCGAAGGTCAACATAGCCTATGAATTTTTAATTGTTATGACAAAAGCTTTCAGTTTGTTAAGGCAAACACAACCTTGGCAGTACAGAAGTAAATGACGAACTTCTTACATTATCATATCAAATGAAAAGATATATGTATGTGGAAGCAGTGGGGCATTCAACAAAAGAGTTCACGGTTTGTCCCTGGCCGTAGAGCAATGCTCCTGCAGCACCACCACAGAGGCAGCAGCTGCACAGCACCGCACCGAGTCACGTCAGGGCTGATGTAGACAGCCACTCGGCAGCTCGTGTGGGCGACTCGTGAGTTGCTCCTAAGGCGACAGCACGAGCTCGCTCCACAGCGGGCGGGTCATCGAGCAAAAAAAAAATGATTAAGAAGCAACAGGATGAATAGGACGTCACTACAGTAGAACTTAAGGCCCAGTGGATATGACGCAGAAGTTAGGAAGACTGTTCCGTAGGGCGGATGAGTACGTCGTTTACCTGTGGAGAGAGAAAATAATCATTAAAGGATATGCAATTGCGAGGAAAAAAAAATTTCATCCGCCCAGTCGTCCCGTAAGTCTCTGGCACATCTTTGTTACCCGCACCCTCTGCAGCTGCCACCTGCTCGGCCAGTCGCCCCCGTTTCGCTAACATCTTACAGCCACGCTCGCCCATCAGCCAGTTAACTGTACAAGGCACTAAAGAGACGTGGTACAAAAGCATACGGGCTGGTATAATTTTTTACTTCCTGCAAAGCGCAGCTTACCAAACAACTTTTTTGGAATGTCGCAACTGAAGAGCAGAGAGCCCAATTGGGCTACCAACCAAATGTAAATGAGGACACGGTGACGGCTCAAGAGACCACTGCTATGTACTCTGTGTGCACAACGAGAGCGGCTAAACAAAGTCATAAAAGAGGCAACAGGCACGTCGTGCTCCAGGTCGCTTCATGGCTTAATTAAGCCCCCATGACATCTGGCCGCAGCGACATACTCTGCATTGTTATTTAAAGTATAATAGTAAAAATACAATGGTATCATTTCATAACCTCCCGCTTCGCAGAGCGCATCTCAATCCGCTTTCCCTGTCTGTCAATATTCTGTAAGAAACCAATGCCTGTACGTAGAAGCTGATATTGTTACGAACAGTAGAGAGGCCAATGTACGAATACTTTACGCAAATTAAAAGAGGCGGTAACAGGCCAGAATAAAAGGTAAATAGTTCATCCCTTGCACAATGTCCAGGGCTCTAGAGAAACATGCGAGTTCGAACTGTTACACAAGACCGAGCTGTGTTGCTACGGTTAGCTCAGGATTCCAATACGAACTGAGCGCACTAGAAAGCAGGCAAAACGAACTACATCTATGAATGCATTCCCTCGTATAGGAGGTTTCTAAGAGGCGCTTTCAATAGCAAAATACCGCAGTTTCCCTTAATTGATATACGGTACAATGTGACAAAGTTCTTACATGCGTGTTCAGGAAGGTAAAATGATGATAGGAGAGTGCATAGCGCTAAATATTACAACTTCGCGCTTGGAAAACAATCACACGTATCACCATATGCAAATTCATTATAAATACATTTATAATAAGTATAAATATAGATAAAAAAGGTTCGTAAAAGCAGTTCTCTCGGTCAGTTTAGTCTGTCATATTTTATATTTGAAGACTGATCAAACGGATTATCATGCCATCTTTATCCTAACGCACACAGGCAAGAAATACAGAAAGGACAAAGAGGGTGTCATAACAGTAGACAGAGAACGTTATTAGGACCAACCGATAATGGACGCCGCATACAAACGCACATACCAACATAGCCGCACTGCTACGGCACAAACGCGGAAGTTCTTCCACTTGGCTTTCCCGTCGTAACGACATTGGTACGACGACCGGCTGTGTCCGCAATTCGATATTCCTAGGACCAACAGAACATAATGCAGGTCTAAAGTAATGTGTTACCTCCATGTGCGGGGGCGCGGTGAGCACGTGGAGTACAGACGATGCGATGTCCTCCGCCTTGAGGCACTCCAGGGCTGAGTAGGCTTTGGCAGCAGCAGCGGCGTCTCCAATCATCGTTTGTGCGAATTCCGTAGCCACAAGACCAGGGCTGATGCACTGTAATACAGAGACAGTCAACCATTAGCGTTACAATTTTAGCAGGCAATTCGCAAAAGCCGTTGTGCTATATTTATCCCTTAGGTCGCCTTGTCCTTTGTCCCTCGATTGTCACTAATTCTGCAGACTATCACTTAACTTGTACCGATAAAAATAATTTTAGTTCACACCTACGTACTCAAATATTTTCTGTGACCTATGGATAAAAAAAGGAAAACACACAGAATGTTAGAAAGACAGGAACACTTTAAACAAATGAACATCAAGCCGTCAATGAAGAGGAAGAACACATCGTAAATTATTAGAGTCCACTAGTGTCCCGAGCCGTCATTGTAAATGATGGCCTATTGGGTTATTAATGACTGGTGCACGTGTTCGATAAATGGCGGCAGTAAGTTAGCCCTTCAGGAAAACCCCCGCTGTCTCCTGTGCAAAAACGGAAACGACAGACGCCGTGAAGCCAACGTAATGATAAAGCATAAATGCATGCGTGACTGATCTTTTCAGGGTGTGGACAAACTTGACTAACAGCACCATATCAATTCTATACTACAAACAGAGGGTAAAGTTATCAACTTCCTATCCTCTACCAACCAAGAGTACGAGTCTAGAAACCAAAGACGGATGACCCGGACACAGTCGCGAGCCGTAGCCACCACAACATACACTAGTGCGGCAGGTTATCTCAAGCATCACACAGTTAGTTGACGTCCCGTCGTAGTCTATGTTGAAACGAGTCTATGGAAGGATGATGGTCACTCCCAAGCCTAGGAATATAAACCCTGTCGGCTCTAGGTAGGTGTGGCTTACCGGAGGGGGCGGACCACCTTTTTCGAAGATGGGTAGGCCTACAGCAGCAACGAGATAAGACACAAACTACTGGTGGGTCCCGGATTTCTAAGGATGATGCTGGAGAAGTCGACACAGAATTTGAGCCCTAGAGAGGAGCAGGCATGGCGGGAAGGTGCCTGCGAGAATCTCCAGCGTACAGCCACCATATTCAGATGGTCTACATAGGGGAAGGGGGAGCGGTGACTGCCCTTTCAGGTGGGTGCTAAAGGCGACCCGTAGTGCGCTCTGCGCCCGAATTACGCAGGAGGCAAAGGTTCAATCTTCAAGAGCACAACAAGAGGCGAGACATGTTGAGTCAGTGAACGGGTATAAACGAAGTCTTGCGTAAAATATAACGAACTGACCAAAATATTGTGTATACTGCAGCTCCACTTAACGGTACATTTATCAAATAAAAACTTTTCCCTCACATGGACAGCCTCATGGAGTCTAGCCTCTAAGCAGGTTAGCTTAACCTGCTAGACTATCCTAGTCTTGTGTGCGACACGCCTGTTTTCATACAACGGTGGCCTCTTAAAAGAGACAATTTTGCAGATCTTAAGTCTCTGTAGAGTCAGTCACAGTTATCACTGGCAAGCGACGCAAAACCTCTAGCTACGAGGAGTTCTCATCGGCTATCTAACTGGGTATTTTCTCATCCACGTGAAGAGCAGAGTGACATAATACCGTGTCTTCTGCAGTGAAAGAGAGAACAGCATTGTAAAGTACAATAAAAAGAATCATAACGCTGTGTACGAAGATAGAAAATTTTGATACGATGATGAGACAAACTGGTACAGAAACGATAGCTTTGCTATTGAAGTTAGCAATAGACGTTGGTCACGCCACATGGAGGAAAATACTGCATAGACAGGGAGAAGTGACAGCCCTTCGGAAAATGCAATGGTTAAACATCAGGGTCTATGGAAAGAACACGGGCAAGACGTTGGCCGCACACTTTCCATAGTTTGAAGATATCTGTGCCAACATCTTCTACACTAAATATGGCGGAGAACTGTATCAGAAGACATGGATATATTAATGACACGGAGAAGAATCCAAATGGCAAGCCCGCTAAGAAAAACGCCTCTGAAGATGAACTGCGACAATGAGACCAAAAGTGTAACGTGCAGGTAACGAGCGGAAGTCATGCTTGGTTCAGCTCGTTGAATCAAAACGCGCGATCTGGTCGCGTATCAGGCACTCGAAAGTTTAGGGTTAGCGGATGGGAAAAAGAAAGAATGCATGAGAAATGGATAGCAGAAATTTCTTGGGTTTCACGAACAGACTGTCGGGAGACGAACGTCCATTAGGTAAGGATGATACCCAATCGTGTGCATATGGAATGAGTCTGTTATACCTTCAGTGGCTGGCCACCCGAGATCCTTCGACAAAAGAAACGGTCAGAAGCACAGACTGTGAAGCTGCCCCAGATCTTGCTGGCGTCAGTTACTATACGAAGCGACAGCAATATGGAGCGGGGTACTAGACACACCTATCTTGAGGGATGTAACGCAGTCGGCGGACCCAGGAGTAGCTATACCTATAAATTAAACACTTCGGAACGAAGGGGTGACACAAGAAGCAGGTTGCAGAATAGCTTGATAAGGAAGAGCCGGGAAACTAATTGTGGGGTGGATGCTGTCCGGAGCGTCTTTGTTCCGGAAGAGGGAGGACTGAGATCCCACTACTTTGGCAATTACTGCCTCTGCACAGTTGGTAGAAGAAAAAAGGACAGACACAGCAATCCGGGCGACGTCTATGCCCACGGAATATGAAGCAAGGCTCTATATGCTCGTCCGTAGGGATAGTCGCGTTTGGGCCTAGAGCAGCAGGGAGAATCGACATGGCGTTCAATGATCATAAGAATGTGATCCGATCGAAGTTCCGGAATAAGTTTCGGGAGATATTTAGCGAGGCGAAGGAGACATTTGGAGAGGTTATTTGGGTATCTAACTAGAAGAAAATCCTAGTAAGAATGACAGGATCATTGAAGATGACGATCTCCTAGGGAGCCTCAAGTGTCCTCTCGGGAAACCAACGAACCAAAGAAACGTACGTTGAAGTTACATTACTATGCATTGGTATCAACAGGAAGAAATTACAGAAGTATCTAAGTGGACAGAAAAGGAAGGAGATGACATCGCGCTCGGAAGAAGGCCAAACTTCTCCACGCGCGGGTTGAGAGCTTCAGTGAACGCCACTTGGAAGAGCGGCAAGAGTTGGAGCCGCGTTACTGGGGCAGGAGATGTCTGACTGGCCAACATCAAAAGGTTGTCCGCTCCACTACCTCTAATGCAGGGGCCACACTAGGCATTCATGCTCGCAACTTGCTGTCAGGACTCGCACATCGTACGTCTTCGAGCAGCAAAACTGTTGCTAGGAACAGACAAGTTGCGCCTACGTGGCGAAAGGTCGCTTGAGGTTTTTTATGGGCAACCAGTTGGTCGTACAGCCGCGTAAATCGAATTTGTATTTACAGTGTGATTCTGAGGGCTTTTTAAAGCCGCTTTTTTTGTTATTTGTAAAGTGTTTTTTTAGTTACTTATTCAACGAACTGAGATGAAATAAAAAATCAGTTCACATTGTTGCGTTTGCGCTCATCGCTGCAAATTTCTGCAGTCAAATCGCAGCTCTGTGCGTTTTCGCGGGCGTCCATTTTGATACTTCCGCACGATTTAGGCAGCAAACAAAGCAGGTTCATCCGCAAAACGAATTAACTAGGTGTTCCATGAGGCTTGCTTGTTTCTTTACGGACATTTTAAAAGCCTTTAAGCCACTCTGATTTCTATTTCACTGTAAATTTGATGAGAAATAGGAAACTTTACTACAGTAGTGACACTTGCGGAGAATACTGAGCTGACGGTAAACATTTTATCGCCGTTTTGTGGACACAGTTGTGTTTATGTTCGCAGATAAAATAAATGTTCGAACCCTTTGCACTACCTCTGGAAGAACAGAAAATTATCGAGTTACCTTTATTTGTCAATCATTTTCGGAGTTGCTCTCCAAGCCAGTCAATTAATTTGATTGAACGTATTGCCGCGCCCTCGAAAGCACGACCGCGTGGTCAAGAAAAGTATGAAAATGTTAACCTAAGCTCACATAGCAGTACGGGCATTGCTGTAGCACGATATAACTGGTATCTGCATTTACAGTGATTGTTTATTCCTAGTTGTATCGATAC
>LQNS02278160.1:2001649-2012401 GCA_001587735.2 Parhyale hawaiensis
CTGGTGACGCGGTGTGCCGACATGCTGCACACACAATTGCAGTATGTCGCGCTATAGAACAACACGCAAGTTCAGAGGGTCAGTAGCAGTGCCTGTGGATCAAGGTCTAACGAAACTTCTGCTCCAACTACAATGTCAATTTTTAGTGTATTATGTATCAAATTTTGGCTGTAACCCGCTAATTAAATGCTTACACTAGGGATTTTTGAAGCCTCAAACTTGGAAGCGCAACTTACATTTGGTTTTTGGTACTCTGGGCTCACATTTACTATTCTTGTCATGTTTCATTCAGACTTCAGCACTCCAGGATCCTTTTTGGCAAGGAAGAAGCGAAATTCTCGAATTATGAGAAGTTTATCACATTCGATACCCACATCTCCTCAAGTGTTCCTCTTTTATATTCTTGTAAGACAGCTTAATATAACCACATGCGGCAATAATTTGTGAACGGTATGTCTCTCTCTAAGTACGTCTAACATCTACGTCATAGCTACTTTACTGAGTGATGATAGTCTTTCGAACAGATAGGAGTACATTTGTTCTAAGAACCTGAATAACGGAGTTCAAGGTTTGGTACCCTTTTGCTACAGAAAAGTGAAAGAATGGCACTGCTGTGCCCATTTAGACTGACCGCGCTTAACTGGCCAACATTTCGCAACAAAACGGATAATTACGATAGTTATGCTCTTACGTCGTTCGTGGCAGGTCCGATAACGTAACGAGAGGTAAGGTACTCCGTGACTTATATAGCTATACTAAGTTACGTTAGCATCTACACTATAATAACGACCAATTTGTATTTATCTGTTTATTTGCTTATTTTTCAGCGGAAACGGCAAGTCAGACAAGAGAGGACCTAAGGAAGAAAGCACGACAAAAGATCAAAGAAGAAAATGAAGAAGCAAGTCAGAGAAGAGATGACTCCGCATTGGCCAATATTAAGCAAACACATCGATTATTGCGTGATTTTTTCAAGCACGGGTGTGGCCACTAGTATACACATAAACGCTCTCAGTACAGCTCGCCTTTCATCTGTAATCAAAAGTAGTGTGCATTAGACGGTCCGTAGGGAAAATAACTTTCATTCATCACACTAATTGCGTACAGCAAATGGTTAAGATGAGGCCCCACGATATTTAAAAACTTGGGAAACTCGTGTCTACGCGCGAAATATTTTGCTGCTCATGTCTGGTGGTCAAATGACCGCGAACTTACGAGTAAATGATCACTCATTCGACAAGCGAAATTCTGCAATAAATACAGCAAGTTCTATCAAACTTTGCGCAAATGAATGAGTTTTCAGGTTTTCTGATGTCGCTTCGTTTGTCAAAACTTGAATTCATTCATGTGACTATCGTGTGAATCCTTTATTTATTCCTAACAATAATTTTTGGGTTCTTACTTCTTGTCCGACTTGGTATTTGTTTGTTTACATTTTGTCCAACTCGCTATTTGTTTACATTTTGTCCAACTCGCCATTTGTTTACATTTTGTCCAACTCGCTATTTGTTTACATTTTGTCCAACTCGCCATTTGTTTACATTTTGTCCAACTCGCCATTTGTTTACATTTTGTCCAACTCGCTTTTTGCTTACATTTTGTCCAACTCTCTATTTGTTTACATTTTGTCCAACTCGCTATTTGTTTACATTTTGTCCAACTCGCTATTTGCTTGCATTTTGTCCAACTCGCCATTTGTTTACATTTTGTCCAACTCGCCATTTGTTTACATTTTGTCCAACTCGCTATTTGTTTACATTTTGTCCAACTCTCTATTTGTCTACATTTTGTCCAACTCGCTATTTGTTTACATTTTGTCCAACTCTCTATTTGTTTACATTTTGTCCAACTCACTATTTGTTTACATTTTGTCCAACTCGCTATTTGTTTACATTTTGTCCAACTCTCTAGTTGTCTACATTTTGTCCAACTCGCTATTTGTTTACATTTTGTCCAACTCTCTATTTGTTTACATTTTGTCCAACTCACTATTTGTTTACATTTTGTCCACCAACTCGCTATTTGTTTTCATTTTGTCCAACTCTCTATTTGTCTACATTTTGTCCAACTCGCTATTTGTTTACATTTGTCCAACTCGCTATTTGTCTACATTTTGTCCGACTCTCTATTTGTTTACATTTTGTCCAACTCGCTATTTGTTTACATTTGTCCAACTCGCTATTTGTTTGGGTGCTCTACAGTGCTGAGGTTTTCTCGGTCCTCCACATACCGGTACGTCCGTCGGGTTTATTTGAGTTACTCCCAGCAATATATCTAATAAAATAGCCTAGTCTGAACTTGACAAACTTGTTACTTAACAACAACTTCATTCGAAACGTTGGACCGGCATTGAGGTATTACCTTCAGTCGTACCTACATACGTTACGGCATTGAATGCTACATCGAGCTATTCTCAATAGTTTATACGTTTCTGTAATTTTGAAGGAAAGCTTTGGCTTAAGCATATTATTTGCGTTGCTAGCGTTAGCATTATTATGTTTAGTTGTAATTTTAGCACGACACTGTGGCTCCAAAAACTGTACGTTACCTCGCGAAAACGATGAGACATGTATGCCCAAAAAAAGCCTGGAACACGGGCAAGAGAGGCTCACCCATAAAATTAGCGCGCATGGGAACAGCAAGAAGGGAAAACAGTGAATAAGCGCATCATCCATTGGAAAGAAAAAATAGTATGAAACAAAGTGGAAAGGAAAGAATGATATCTCTAAGGCCTAACTGTGGCTAAATTGCTCAACATGTTCTTCTGGACATGAGCTTCCCTATAATATAAGATGGGTTGATCTGATTGACCTAACCCTATGGCCCACTCTATATGCCTATGAAAAGGCATATCGTTGGCGCTTAACATAGCCAACAATGCCTAGCCTTGTAAAGCAAACTCAAGTTTTTGCCAAGTTCAAGGAATTGGTGTGAGTAAAATGCTTGGAGTTCAATCTAAATGAGACAACAACACCCCTACATCTGCAGTTATGGACAGGAAAAAGCTTATAAAATTTGCTCCTTTCAGTCTCTTCGTGCCTAACAGTGATACCTTAATAGTTGACCTGCTGCAAATAGATATCACATAGGGTTATATTTTCTGCCGACTACTGCATAATTTACACTTAGAACGGAAATAATAGCTTTATCGCAGAATTGACCACATCTTGACTATTTGGCTATAAATTGCAGTGAAAATTTCACAGACAGTTAAACTTATGATGCTTATAGTGTCTGTAAATTTTCAAATGATTAAGCGTGCTGGTTCTTGAAAAAATATGTTTTTTGTCAATTTTACTAATTTCACAGAGCGGCGGTAATCGCTTTTTGACCAAAAAAAAACACACGATTCACAGTTTTATATCACCAAAGGAGCAAAAATGTACAAGACATATGAGAAAAAATGTAATAAACGAGAAATCATTAATTAGAAGTTTACAATGACTGAAAAGTCTTATTTGCCAACATGACCCCCATGACGTTTAATAACTCCAATAATCTTTGAATCCATGCAGCTGGCGAGTTTCTTTATAGCAGAAGGTGGAATTGCCCTTGCTGCTGCAGTAACAGCATCCCACAAGACAGATTTTGAGTTGTACTGCCTTCCATCTGCATAAATTTCCTGTTCTAGAAGGGCCCAGAAGTTTTCAATTGGGTTTACATCAGGTGAGAACGGTGGCCAAACCATCAGTTTCTCTCTATGGAACCCCGTACAGTCCAGAAATGCTGTGGTAGTTCGGACAGAGTGAGAAGGCACATTATCATGCATGAAAAAAATCATGTTGGCAACGAAAGGGGCATGTCATCCAGCCATGAGACCAAGGCGTCCTTTCGCATGTCACAATATGATGCAGATGTAATTTTACACGCCATCAGGTAGCTACTCAAACCGGACCTACAAGTCGATCCCCCATAACACCACCTCCCTGTTGTTGACGTTTTACACGTTCATGACACTTCCAGGTAGCACCCAACCCTTACTCCACCCATCAGGTCCATCAAGCGTTGCCCGGGTTTCGCCGGGAAAAAGAACATGATTCATGTTGATCTTCATGTATTTCTCTGCCCATTCCATCCTCAATATTCTATGTCTTGGTGTCAGAGGAATCAATTTCAGAGGGGATTTGACAGAAGCAATGGAGCGAAGGATGTCATTTCTTGTGGTTTTAGGCACTTCGGGAAACCCAGTAACCATAAAACTTGAATTACTTGTTTGCCCGGGCCTTTTACGTCGCTGACGAACCACATTTCTGATGTCTCTATCAGTGACAGTCTTTGAATGCCCAGCATTTGATCGTCTTTTCCGTGGTGAAGGGTCCTTCAACAATCTTGTCACTGTGTCAATATAGCGTCCTATTTTTCCAGCAAGAACATCATGAGAGGTGCCTTAAGCAGTTACTTTGATGATAATTCCGTTCTCCTCGTTAGTTAGAGCTTTTCCATGTGCCACTTTAGCAGAATATACAAGAAGCTATTGGTGTCGTTCAATTCAAAAAGAAAAAATGCAAAGAGTCGTTAATAAGGAGACACAGCAAAATGTAAACTAACTCAACAGTGTTGCCCTAAGATGTCACGATTTCCCTTCAAGTTTAATCAAAATTTGATTGCGCAAAAAATGAGATATGGTCAATTTCGTCTAAAGCTATTAATTCCGTTCCAAGTGTATTTACTATTTATTGCCTGAAATCGAATAAGAAGTGGCAAATTAAAATATTGTTAAAGATTCAACTGATTAGATCTCAAAGTAACACATTGGATCAAACAGAACCAATGTGTCCCTTCTCATTCATCTTTAAACTCCAGATTGGGTATATTAGGCCTGAGTTTCTATAGTAACGAACATTACATTACCTTAGGTATCCATGTATTCTCAAGAAATTCATCTAACATGCAACTTTATTATGAAGATACAGATGATATTCTGATATATCTCATTTTTCTTGAAAACTATCGGTATCGGTAGGTATTGGTGATTTTTTGGTATCGGTATTGGCAGCAAAATTGGTAACGGTACACCCCTAAGTACAGTATGTCAAGCTTACCGGTAGGTTTAACAAATGCTCCAGTTTACGTCAGCCTGTTCAACTAATTTTACAATTTAATATGAACGACAAGATATGGTTGTAGATACGTTGCGGAACAAACAGTGATGAGACTATTCATACGAAGATTGCACTTGCGCAGTAAAATTTCCCAGCACTGTAACAGCGTGGCCATAGCACGCTCAGTGTGTCCTTCCCATCTTGACATTCGCATATCAGCTAACTTTTCATTATAGCTTCTCATTATAGTCAACTGCTCTATGTTAATGTGTCTTAACGGAGAAATTATCATACCATACCTATGATTTTTGGCATTGATTAAATACATGAAACAGGCAGTATAATATTGCACAGTTTAATTCTTTAGTATTGCATTCTGATTTTGGGAGATGTGTTTAGGGCAATTATAATAATATTGAGTAGTTTAAGCCTCCGCTTCAGCAACAAGAGCGACCTCATGGAAGAATGAAAGAAGGGTCATACGGTATGTTCATAGAAACGTGAAATTCATGCACGAGGAAGTTTCCACACAGGATCATTGCGCATGGGAACAGCAAATCGGCAAAGAGAAGGAAAGAGAGAGGAAAGTAACCTCAGTAGAGGATGAGCGAGAAAGGAAGTAAATAGGACAGAAGACCTTAGCTAGGTCAAAATAGCCCACAGGGTCCTCCTACGGTCGCGGCTCCCCAAAACATAGTACGGGTGAAGTGTTTGGGGCACATTGTGTACGCTTTTAACAGTTACGTTAGCACCGCACTTGCGGAGGAGTTCATTCCATCTGGGGTTCGGGCGGCGACTGCACGCAGAGTTTCCGGCTTTAGTCGCTGCCATTAGCTAAATGCGACACTTGCTCAACGGCTTGGCTTATGTCTGCATAACAGATATTATACATTTTTATTCGTGTTACTTACATGACTTTGCAGGACTTAATTATATTGTTTGGGCAGATTATATGAAACTAGAGGGCCCCGCGCTGTCATAAAATGGCAGCGAAGGTTTTGTGTTAATCTAGTTTCATTAATCATGCTTCCCTTCATACTGCTGCCAACTTCACGGTTCACGGTTTCTTAATTACTGAGCATCGACACTCTTATTTTCTATCTCTGATATGGTAAAAATAAATTACATTTGCAGGCAGTTCAGCAAAACTGTAAATAAATGATTCGATTTGGTATCATAGATACCCTCCTAGTATGTCATATTTGTCTGATATTTTTTTGGTTATCTTCGACAATTGCATCAAAGTTGGAAGGATAGCTGATGCATTGAAATCATCTGTGGTAAGAAACTACGTATCAAGATGAACGAGAATGCCAATGGAAGCTTCAGATATCCTCAGTGCTGAGATTTCAACTTCGGCAATGCAAGAAGTGCATATAGACCTGAGGTCGCCCGGTACTTTGCCATAGATTCGATACATGGAGAAGGTAATACTCGTACGAATCAGACTGTGCCTGCGGTATCTTCATTTTTGAATTTCCACCGTCCCTGATTAAGATATGTTTGCCATCTTCAGCAACTCGGCCAATTTTCTACTGATAAGTTTTCAATGGAACTTAAGAGGATGACCAATGCCTACAACCTGGGCCAATTTCCGCCTATCTGTTTTGTTAAAGCGTGGCAGAAAATGGATAAACAGATAAATACATATCGGTCTTTATTATATTGTAGATAGAGAACTTGGAGCTGAGTGAACCTTAGCGTTGACTCCAAAGCCCTGATTTGTTTGAAATTAAAAAGTGAAAATAAAAGTTAAAGATCCTTGCTTTCCCTTACCACCAGCAGTCATCGAGAAGTGTCGCAGGGGTGCTCTCGAGAACAACCAATTTAGAAAACTGCACATTACGAAACAGCAACAATACCAATACAGTATTCTCTCCCTAGATTTTGTGTAGAACCGTGTATCTGCGAATTATGCAATGATTGGTACAAAGCTATTCTATAACTTGTATGTATTACAAAAGTATTAATGATCTGACCTGTAGCAACATACCATTAAGCACAAGCATGCAGCTACAACTGCTTCATTGTGTCGGTTTGCCTAATGTCTCATGCTAATACCTGCTAATCTGAATGATGTGGCCATCATCGATGCCCTTCTCTCTCATGCTGTTCACCGCCAGCTTGGTGAGCAGACACAGCCCCACCACGTTCACGTCCAGCATGCTGCGCCACTCCTCCGTTGTTCCTTCTGTTGAAGCAAGTANCCTACAAAATGACACCCAGTTTGTAGCAAAAATCATTCATAGTAAGAAGTTATTAACAAAAAACCTTGAAAATCGTCCCGAGTTACCCCGGTTGACGGTAGCTTTATCGCAGAATTAACCAAATCTCAACTATTTAGCTATAAATTTCAGTGAAAATTCCACAGAAAGTCAAACTTATGATGCTTATAGTGTCTGTAAATTTTCAAATGACTAAGCGTGCTGGTTCTTACAAAATTATGTTTTTTTTTTTTTTTGTCAATTTTACTAATTTCACAGAGCGGCGGTAATCGTTTTTTGACCAAAAAACACACTATTCACAGTTTTATATCACCAAAGGAGCAAAAATGTACAAGACAAATGAAAAAATGTAATAAACGAGAAATTATTAATCAAAAGTTTACAGTGACTGAAAAGTTTTATTTGCCAACATGACGCCCATTACGTTTAATAACTCCAATAATCCTTGAATCCATGCAGCTGGCTAGTTTCTTTATATCAGAAGGTGGAATTGCCCTTGCTGCTGCAGCAACAGCATTGCACAAGACAGATTTTGACTTGTACTGCCTTCCGTCTGGGTAAATTTCCCTTTCCAGAAGGGTCCAGAAGTTTTCAATTGGGTTTAGATCAGGTGAGAACGGTGGCCAAACCATCAGTTTCTCTGCATGGAACCCCGTACAGTCCAGAAATGCTGTGGTAGTTCGGACAGAGTGAGAAGGCGCATTATTATGCATGAAAAAAATCATGTTGGCAATGAAAGGGACATGTCATCCAGCCATGAGACCAAGGCGTCCTTTAACATGTCACAATATGATGCAGATGTAATTTTACACGCTATCAGGTACTCTAACCGGCCCTACAAGTCGATCCCCTATAATACCAGCCCATATCATAACACCACCTCCCTGTTGTTGAAGTTTTACACGTTCATGACACTTTCAGGTAGCACCCAACCCTTACTCAACCCATCAGGTCCATCAAGGGTTGCCCGGGTTGTGCCGGGGAAAAGAACATGATTCATGTTGATTTTCATGTCTTGGTGTCAGAGGAGGCAATTTCAGAGAGGATTTTACAGAAGCAATGGAGCGAAGGATGTCATTTCTTGTGGTTTTAGGCACTTCAGGAAACCTAGCAGCCATAAAACTTGATTTACTTGCTTGCCCGGGTCTTTTACTCCGCTCACGAACCACATTTCTGATGTGTCTATCAGTGACAGTCTTTGAATGCCCAGCATCGGATCGTTTTTTCCATGGTGAAGAGTGCTTCAAGAATCTTGTCACTCTGTCAATGTAGCAAGTTATTTTTCGAGCAAGAACATCATGAGAGGTGCCTTTAGCAGTTTCTTTGATGATAATTTCGTTCTCCTCGTTAGTTAAGAGCTTTTCCATGTGCCACTTTAGCAGAATATGTATACAAAAAGCTATTGATGTCGTTCAATTCAAAAAGAGAAAATGCAAAGAATCGTCAATAAGGAGACACAGCAAAACGTAAACTAACTCAACAGTGTTGCCCTAAGATGTCACGATTTCCCTTCAAGTTTAATCAAAATTTGATAGCGCAAAAATTGAGATATGGTCAATTTCGGGCTAAAGCTATTATTTCCGTTCTAAGTATATTTACTACTTATTGTCTGAAATTGAGTAAGCAGTGGCAAAATATTGTTAAAGATTCAACTGATTAGATCTCAAAGTAACACAATGGATCAAACAGAACCAATGTGTCCCTTCCCATCCATCTTCAAACTCCAGATTGGGTCTATTAGGCCTGAGTTTCTATAGTAACCAACATTACTTTAGGTATTTCATGCATTCTCAAGAAATTCATCTAACATGTAACTTTCTTTTGAAGATAAAAATGATATTCTGATATATCTCATTTTTCTTGAAAACTATCGTTATCGGTGATTTTTAGGTATCAATATCGGCAGCAAAAGTGGTAACGGTACACCCCTAAGTACAATATGTCAAGCTTACAGGTAGGTTTAACGAATGTTCCAGTTTACGTCAGCCTGTTCAACTAATTTTACAATTTAATATGAACGAGATGATATGGTTCTAGATACGTCGCCGAACAAATAGTGATGAGACTATTCATACGAAGCTTCCACTAGCGCAGTAAAAATTCCCAGCACGGTAACAGCGTGGCCATTGCACGCTCAATGTGTCCTTCCCGTCTTGACATTCGCATATCAGCTAACTTTTCACTATAGCCTCTCATTATAGTCAACAGAACTCTATGTTAATGTGTTTTAACAGAGAAATTACCATACCATACCTATGATTTTTGGCATTGATTAAATAGATGAAACAGGCAGTATAATGTTACACAGTCTAATTTTTTGGTATTGCACGCTGACTTTTTGGGAGATGTCTTTAGGGCAATTATAATAATACTGAGTAGTTTGAGCTTCCGCTTCAGTAACAAGGGCGACCTCACGGAGGAATGAAAGAAGGGTCATACGGTATGTTCATAGAAACGTGGAATTCATGCACGAGGAACTTCCCACACAGGATCAATGCGCATGGGAACAGCAAGTCGGCAAAGAGAAGGAAGAAGAGAGGAAAGTAACCTCAGTAGGGGGTTAACGAGAAAGGAAGTAAATAGGACACGAAGGACAGAAGACCTTAGCTAGGTCAAATAGCCTACAGGGTCCTCCTACGGTCGCGGCTCCCCAAAACATAGTATGGGTGAAGTGTTGGGGGCACATCGTGTACGCTTTTAACCGTTTGTTAGCACCGCACTTGCGGAGGAGTTCATTCCATCAGGGGTTCGGGCGGCGACTGCACGCAGAGTTTCCGGCTTTGATCGCTGCCGTTAGCTAAAATGCGGCACTTGCTGAACGGCTTGGCTTATGTCTGCGTAACAGATATTATACATTCTGATTCGTGTTATTACCCCATATCCCCAGTCTTGCACAACTTACATGACTTTGCAGAACTTGATTATATTGTTTGAGCAGATTATATGAAATAGAGAACTTGGAGCTGTGTGAACCTTACCGTTGACTCCAAAGCCCTGATTTGTTTGAAATTAAGAAGTGAAAATAAAAGTTAAAGATCTTTGCTTTCCCTTACCGACCGTCATTGAGATGCAGTGTCGTAGGGGTGCTCCCGAGAACAACAAATTTGGAAAACTGCACATTACAAAACAGTAACAATACCAATACAGTATTCACTCTCTAGATTTTGCGTAGAACCGTGTATCTGCGAATTATGCAATGATTGGTACAAAGCTATTCTATAACTTGTATGTATTACAAAAGTATTAACGATGTGACCTGCAGTAACATACCATTAAGCACAAGCATACAGCTACAACTGCTTCATTGTGTCAGTTCATTGTCAGTCCCATGTTAATACCTGCTAATCTGAATGATGTGGCCGTCATCGATGCCCTTCTCTCTCATGCTGTTCACCGCCAGCTTGGTGAGCAGACACAGCCCCACCACGTTCACGTCCAGCATGCTGCGCCACTCCTCCGTTGTTCCTTCTGTTGAAGCAAGTATC
>LQNS02278160.1:2017457-2039690 GCA_001587735.2 Parhyale hawaiensis
GCCACTCCCACGACGTGCATGCCCAGCGCCACCAGCGACCGACATATGGCGGCACCGATACCTGCGCTGGCGCCTGTCACGATAGCCACGCGGCCCCGCCAGCGCTCTGCTCCTGCCTGCTGGACGTACACAGAGAAACAACGTCATTATACCAACACACCAGAAGAAAGCAATGCGAATGCAATCTGAATAATTCTGCATGGAAAAGCTCTAATAGCGGTCATACAATATGCGTAACATTCAAATTCGCACGCAGAGTTCAGCTACAATACAATTATTATAATTACTAGGGTAAAGGGTCGCCAAAAATTGCAGCTAAAATACTACAATAATTCTTTTCCGATCATACTTTAGCTTATATAGCTACGAAATAATAGTGTGCCAGGCAGCCAAAAATGACGGCGAAGGATTTACAAAGATTCATTACTGTTATTACTTTCAACCATTCGCTTATGAAGTGGCTATGCCATGCAGCTGTTTAGGTATATTAATGAACTGGAGTGAGGCCGCTCGGTTTCTGTTTGCTCAGCAGTATATGCGTTCCGTTCGCTGGCATACCGGGATGGAACTCCAGAACAACCAGTCATATTCAATGATTAAAGTGCCAATATGTATCGCTGATACGCCAAGATATTTCATCAGTCGAAGCTCTTATACTTGCACTATAAGCTGCATCGCTAAAGGAACAAATTTTCGTGAAAAAATGATGACCCAAAAGAAATCCCTGTATCCTTCGCGCTTCTGAAGAATACTTTACTCTTTGCTTCGTTGACCACCTTCTATCTATAATATGTTAAAATTCAGGGAAATTTACTTACTTGTTTGTTTGTTTATTTATTTACTTGCTTGTTTGCACGCAGTTTCTTCGTTTCAAGATAGGAAGAAATGTGAGCGATGAGATTTAATTCGGCTGTATCCATGATACGGAAGATCAGCCTGAGCTCGACTGCATGAACGTGCACGTTATATAAATTCTAAAGTGCTACTGTACGGGATATACAACTGGAATACGTAACATATCTATATATTTCCTCTTGCTTACAAACACAGTGTTTAATCTTCCTCTGAGAAGCAAAGAAGCAGGTGATGGTGATCCTGACGGGCAGGAGTAGTCGGCCAAACATCGTATGGTCTGTGACCAGCTGTTTGGCCAGATTACGAATTTTTTAATTAAGTTGCATTTTTATGGAGACCGATGATCAGGTTGCAGAAGATGGCGAAAGTGGGATCCTTATACCTTAATCTGAAAGCACTTCTTGAAATCGAAACAATAGATATGTGCAATTCCTCTTAGCGCTGCCATGAAGTCTGATTTTATAACTTTCTCCATACATCAAAACATAGGCTTGCTTTCAGTTCACAACGTATAAATTCAGTATATAATCATCGAAACCCATACGTAGCGATGATTTTCATGGGGCAGCAGGCACAATTATTTCTTCCAGCTTGCTGTCTTTCTCCTTACGGAGGAGTTTTTGCTTCAACAGAAAAATTTATATGTCCTGAAGGCTTTTCTTCCGGTAGCTAGGATACGCGGTTGGGAATTTAATGCAACTTAGTAGGTAATGCTTTGCTGCTTGCTGATATAAAATTTTTCTGCGTGCCATCTAAGGCGGGGAACGATTGTGCTACTCAGATGAGTTGAAAGAGAGATCACTCATCTCTGATGATAATTTTAGTTGGCCGCTATAGCGTATCCTCCAAAAGCATATTAGAAACGAAAGTATGTCGAATGAAGACGGGTCTTTACAAATTCCTCGCTGTCCGCTGAGTCGACACCAGTTACTGCACGGAATGCAGACATACAGATGCACCCGGACTTTGAAGTGTGCGTTCTCCCAAAGGGCACGTTAAGGTTGGCACATCAGTATGGTAGACTTCATAACCAGTAGCTATAAATCCTACAACTAGGGAAAACACATTAGACAACAATCCAAAACAGAAGTTAGAAGCGCAGAATACAGACGAAGATAATTCAATGGACGAGAGCATCTAGTTGTTAGAAAGCGATGGTAGGCCTCTTGAGATCGTAAAAGCTCTTCAGTATGCATACCCAATAAACATTTGCAGTTCCTGCCCA
The DNA here is from genome assembly GCA_001587735.2 of Parhyale hawaiensis. Lineage (NCBI taxonomy): Eukaryota > Metazoa > Arthropoda > Malacostraca > Amphipoda > Hyalidae > Parhyale > Parhyale hawaiensis. The sequence goes on from LQNS02278160.1 coordinate 2,019,538, forward strand.
AATTTCACAAGACCTTAATGAATTAAATTCAGTCAACTTCAAGCGTCCCACCTGATGAGCTGAGGCTACAGCGAAACGCGTCGTGGGTAACAAAATTCCATCTGCTTCTCATCGATTTCTTCAATGATTCTAGACACATATATACTTTGTATCGTGATAAAATTTTAAAACAATATCAAGCATGGATACGAGATAAACGGAAAAAATAAAATATTACAATTTTCCTCAGTGAAAAAGTTAAGGGACATCATTAGAAATGCAATAGTAACACTTAGTGATGTCCAATTTAATGGCATTTTCAAATATTTAAAAGCATTCCCCTTGAAATAAATTGCAGGTAGATACATTTTATAGTTGAAGCTTCTGCATCAGCATTACTGCAACAAATCGAACATCATCATTGCGTGTACAAAGAAAAACGTCGACCAATGTCTGAAGCGAAAAAAAAGGCGTGGTCTCTGCATGAAAATAGGAAATCACTGCCAGAGATTTTTGATGCTATGGGAAGATTTCGTATAGCATCGTAGAGAGCACCATGGCCAGATTTGCCAGGACAGGAAAGAAACGTTTTAAAACGTTGCCAAAGACCGGCACACCTCCAAAAACACTCCGAGAGAAGATAGAACCATAGTGAAACGGAGTATGAAGGACCGTTGGAAGTCTGCAGCTGAAGTTGCTCATGAGATGGGTAAATTGCGCGGCGGCAACGACTTAGGTGTCTCGATTAACTATCTCACGTCGACTCCAGCGAGTTTGATTTCTTGCACGCGTTCCTGTTTTAAAGCCTTTGATCTCTAAGAAAAAATAAAACTGATACAAGAGTTTGCTCAAGAACAGTTGGCATGATCGGATGCACAGTGAGCTGCAGTACATTTTAGTAGCGAATCAAAGTTCAATTTGATTGAATCTGATAGAATAAAGCATGTTAGGCGTAACATAGGTGAAAGGATATCTCCAAAGTGCGTGAAGAAAACGGTGAAGTACGGAGGAGGTGGCGTCATGGTGTGGGGAGTCGTTTCTGCTGCCGGGCCAGGACCACATGTTCGCCTGCATGTTTCTACAAGGTGGGGCATAAATCCTGTTACGGTACGAAATAAAACTCTGATTTATTGATTTATCCCACCGACAAAAATATATTTAGTAGTCCAATCACAGAAAATGATTAGCAATAATGAAGGAACAATATGATATAAATATTATTCAAAATGTTTTTCAGGAGCCTTCACTACACTACGAAGTTTTTTAAGAAATCATCAAAGGCAGCACGCACAACATATAAGGGTATTTTCTCCCAGCATTTGTTCAATTTCATCTTGGAAGCTTCAATTTTTCGGCAAGGAGTAACACAGCAGCGGTGTAGAGACAACTGTCCGTCCTGGATTAGCAAAGACGAATGGACGCCTTCATCACCTAATCTTCACGCTCTTGATTATGCTTTGCGGTAACTCCCGGAGAGCAAAATCTGCTCTACTCCTTGCCACAAAATAGAAGCTTTCAAGATGAAATTGAACAAATGCTAGGAGAAAATACCCTTAGATGCTGTGCGTGCTGCCATAGATGATTTCCCAAAAGACTTCGTAGTGTGTGTAGTGAGTGTTCCAGAAAAACATTTTGAATAATACTTATACCATATTGGTCCATCATTATTTGCTAAACATTTTCTGTAATTGGACTACTAAATATATTTTTTTGGTGGGATAAATCAGAGTTTTATTTTTTAACAGGATTTAGGCCAGACCCTGTATAAATGTGGCAGTGTAAAAAGAGTTACTTCGCCAACATGCACTCCCATCTTTAAAGAACTACGTCAATGCAGCCATCTACATTCATGCAGGAAAACACTTCTTGCCACACAGCTACGACAGTTGCCACCTTCTTGAAGGATGAACGGATAGCAGTTATGAATTCGCCACCCCAAAGCCCTGATCTGAATCCAATCACAAAATGTGGAAGATCATTGGAGAACATGCTCACTGCTCAGGTCAAAAAGACTAGAATTCAGGATACAATATGGAAAGTTTTGAAAGATGGACGAAACAAACTTAGCTCTGCAGTAAACGATGCAATGAGGTTTAGTGGACAATGGAATGTTTACATATTAATACTTTTGTTATTCGGTGAAATTTACTTATATTTAAATATTTTCTGGTGGTTTCCCCTAATTTTACAACGAGAAAAAAATGTAGTTAGCTAACATTTGATGCTATATATTTCTTTTTACTTTATAACCATGTCTTATTATCTTCTGAAATGTTATCAAGATACATGCAAAATATGTATCTAGAATTATGTTCATTTATAAGCCTTCTGGTTCAGTGTTTATTTGTAATAAAGGTTTAATAATTGTTTTACTGTCCCTCAACTTCTGCTCCCTATCCAATGTATACTTGTCATCGTAATTCAAGACTAAAATTTCATGGTACTTTATCTTGTTATTCAGTATATGAATTTCCTCCTATCTAAATCTTTAAGAGCATGGCGGAGAGAAGACCAGCTGGCAAGATAGTAAGCAAGCGACCAACGACAGTGCATTACTAAATAGTAAATGATTATAAGAGTGAGTGTTTTCTACCCCAGGCGCAGGGCGGCTTCAAACATTTGCAATAAATGTATGAAAAGGGTCATCAGGCGATGTGAAAGTATCGCCTAGAGCTTTATTGCGTGAGGAGTGCATCACTCAGGTACCGACGTCTCTCGTCACCGAATGCGAGACAGTCCAACAATCCAAGACGTACAATATAAGGGACCATACCGTCCATGCAGTACGGTAGGTGTTCTCTACAAAATAAGTAACCATGCATCAGAGAGTGTGGCCTATTCAAAGTTAACGAAGGATAACCTAGTACTTTGAATTTAAACGGAATGATGTACTTTAAATTGGGCGTAGTTTATTGGTGTTGGGCTCGTTGCGCCACTCAGTAAACCACAGTTGCCATGATAAAATGCGCACGGTAAGAAAATACAGAAAATCATATTTCAACCTTTCCAGTCACCAATAACGACGTATTCTCCATCCTAGTCAAACCAGTAATGGCAGTCGACCTTGCACCGAGCCGTGGAGTCTCTGTATACCCTCGTCCTTCACACTTCTCCGCCCTCACCTCTAAAGGATTAATGTGAGATGGATTAGCAATGGCTGCGTAGCAACTTCACAAGTCAAAAATAACTCTTTGGATATTCTGCTGTGCCGAGTATACCAGAGCATCATGATGTGCTAATAGCTCAGTAGTGAAAATTGAGGCAAATCCAGGGATCCTAAAGGAACTCGTAACAGTCGGTGCTACAAAGGAATATTCAACACCTTTGATCTATCTGTGTATATAAACGTAGGGCCTGGGTGTGCATGGAAGTGGTCCACATACAAGGCGCGCATCTGTGCGGTCGTGTTTATATTATATGGACTCTGTGGAGCTCACGGCAAATATCAACTAGTAGACTTTGCCGAGGTGGAATGTCATCTAAGAGGATGTTCTCATACCTAACACTGTTTATTCTTAAACGTAACACCGATTGGTTTCGCTCCATCAATTTTAACGAACTACGCATTGCGGTTTGACGACCAACTAGTAGAAGTCAACTCCTTCTTCTCCTTTTTAAGAAGGCGACTTTTGTTACTGGTACGTGTCCGTTGCGTCCCGTGCTCCGCTCACCTCAAATTACAGTAGTTAATTAAGTGAACACGTATCTCTGTGTCAAGAAAAAGACACAAGCCAGATTCAAAAATTAAGCTCGGGACGGGAAGAACGAAAAGCACCGGTTGTCTCACGGATGGCACAATGCAGTAATGGTGAGAATTTTGCTAGTATATTTAGAGGCAGACGAGAAGGCAAGACAACCGCAGTCTAGTTTTGGTTTGACAGACATCGAGAATAGACGCAGTAGACTTCCTGTCCGCTCCCCACGAGGTATGTGCGAGGTGCTTCAAACAGATCCAGCAGTTTGCCACATGACTGTCGGAGAAGCTCTACACGATAACATTGCGTACGGTATCAGCCCAATATATTCGTTTGTCTACGCAACGAAACTGACATCCACCCCAAGTCAAACAATGAGCAATGTGAGAGCACTAACGATGGCAACAAATATTCATCAATTAACAAAGTTTTCGTTTTTTGGGAAAAAGGAAAAACCTGTACGGTCTCACGAATTCTCCAACGAAGAACAGCACCTTTCAATGGACGATGAAGATAGAGTGGGCAAGGGCCAGACATGTAGATGACAAGGTCAATCAACGTATAACGAGTGTTGGATATTTCGTGGGATGCTAGCAGCAACTGAGTTGATGGCAATGAAAAAACATGTATGATTCAAGACAAAACCCGGCACGACAGATGCCCTGTGTTATATCAGCTGGGTTTGCCAGTGAGATGCCAGTCCTGACCATTTAGTGACTGTCAGAAATGAAGCTTATAACAAAGATGGAAGATATCTCGGTAGTTACACCGTAGACCGTAGCCATCAACGGTAAAGCTAAGAGGACACCATGGCGCCCTGCCATGTCATAGGCTTTCTTCAAATCGGAAAAAGCCTAATGTGGAGTAGATGAAATAAAGAAATCTCTATTTCATAGACAAATTGTACCAGAGAGCAGCAGCGAGTACTACTACAAGGACATAGACGCATGATAATCTCTTTCCACTCGCATGTATGAGCACAAACGAACTGCCTCCCCAGGGCATCCCACACACGCGCCCCACACACAAAGGATCATGTTACTCACCGAAGAAGACATCCTGTCGTACGAGTGATCTTTTTTTCTTTTCTTCTTTTATTGGTATTTGTACTATAAAATTACACGATGCAGGTATAAATAAATAACCTGAAAGAGACAGTAGATAGCTACAGAGAAACAATGGAAATAACTGTCCCGAAACACACAGGCAGCTAGGGCAAGCACTACCCACGGGCAAACCAGTGCAGAAACTGTCACACACGGTTCCGACTGCAGCGATGTTGTCGCGAACGCTACGGGAAGGGGCTGTAAATATTACAATGCTGAGTTGGTGAGAGATTTTTGTCAAGCGATCCCCCGCCCCACAGACGTATGTGTTGCGGATCCGGCTAAGGCTCTTACAGGAGAGCAAATGCAAAACAGTTGCACAAGCTTCTTCTTGCTTAACTATACACAGGTTTCAACAATCCTCATACTTATCATAAGAGCCCGGACATCGCTTGAAATAAATGCTTAAAGCTCATTTTGCTTGAACTGCTTAAAAAATGGTAAGAATTTATAGCGCTTAATATGCTTGTGAACACCATCAAAATTTTTGCTAGCGCTTAAAAATTTTCTTAGAGCTTAAACATTTTTGTTAGTGCTTAAAAATTTTTGTTAGCGCTTAAAAATGTTTGTTAGCGCTTAATAATTTTTTGTTAGCGCTTAAAAATGTTTCTTTGTGCTTAACCATGTTTGTTTGTGCTTAACCATGTTTGCTAGCGCTTAAAAATGTTTCTTTGTGCTTAAAAATATTTGCTAGCGCTCAAGTTGTTCCGGGAATCCAATCGAAAATTTATAGGCATTTAGCCAACGTTATCGGATAACATTCACTATTATTCTATAGACAGCCGATAAATGCCTATAAACTTCCGATTGGGAGCTTTTAGCCTACGTTTAAATTGTTCTGAGACCTTTTATAATTCAAAGAGATTTCGCGTACCTACCGACTGATTGTGCGCATCAAACTAACATACGAGAATAGCGCGTACATGAGGCGTCTTTTTGTGGCCACATTTGTGATCAGAATCACCGTGATCATGATCATCGTAATCACTGAGAAGCACAGAACCGTCCAATGATTTTGTAAACACACCAGAGACGCCATGTCTAATTTCAAAATTTGGATTCCAATCGTATTTACACAAAAGACGGTGGGAAGTGGATTTTTTTTTTTAAATTTTTCGTTTATTTTGAAATGATAAGTAAACTAGCAGTATTCAATACAGTGATAAGTAAACTAGCAGTATTCAATACAGTGATAAGTGAACTAGCAGTATTCAATACAGTGATAAGTGAACTAGCAGTATTCAATACAGTGATAAGTGAACTAGCAGTATTCAATACAGTGATAAGTGAACTAGCAGTATTCAATGCATTTTGAACATGCACAGGCATAGGGACACGTATGCCAAGTTGCATTGCAACTAAAGTTGGTATTCGATTGCGCTGCAGCGCCCTATAGGTTTCGGCTCGGACTGAAAAGAATATGAAAATAACACATAAAGTACGAGTCGTTTTTTTTGTAGTTTGTACGTTATAACAAGTAGCAATGGTGAAGCTTTTAGAATAGCTCCTACTTCTGAGTTAGTTTAAAGTTGCAATTATGCACAGTTTTAGCCTGACGTTCAAGCACCATGAGTAGTAGTCACGGCAACGAGACGGCTGAGGGTAAAGGTAAAGCAACTTGACCGTACCCCCAACTGGGAAACCTGCTGCAGATATAGACCAACAGGCCCCCCGAGGAGTATACGGCTGCAGTCGACCACAGATGTCTAGAGCTATGGCGCCAGTGGCGGTAGACTCCATGCGACAACATCTGCGATCACCCAACCCTCCCCATTGCTAAGGAAGGTCAGTAAGCCCACAGCAGTATACAGACCGGATGCTGACCGATCACATCAAGCGCGCAAAGATCTTGCCTAGCCGGGAGCGAGGTTCGAGCCTGCGGCCCTGACAGTCAAGAAGTCAGAGTCAGACGCTCTAAAGGGAAAAGTTGCGTGACTGAGCAATTCTTACGATTGTGTGCCTACGCCATAACGAAACTAAAATTCTGGAAGTCAGTAATACAAACAATCATAATAATATTATCCAATTTATCTTTAAACATAAAATATATGACAAATTTGCACATTAGATTTTGAATTTTTGCTTGTCTAACGGCCGGAATTACTCTTTGATTTTGCATGATCAGCCCGCTAGTGAAATCACGGTTCGAACAAATTTTACCAATGACCATGGATAATTGCTATCAGAATCACGCCAAAAAGTGGTCACAAAAACGCACGGATCATGCGGAATCAGGTGGAATGATCCGTAAAGTGGTCACAAAAAGACGCCTATAGAGACTAAATGCACTTTACGTTGCTCTGTGGCACAACTGTGAAAAAAAAACAAGATTGTGTGGCTTTTGTAGCTTGTCACACGAATAGCCACATTTTCCCAACAAACTTATTAACTTTTTTCAAGCTAGCCTAAGGCGACTGAGTTTGTTTAAGGACTGAAATTCACTTCTAATTTCTAACTGGAGTTTGCAACGGTTGCTTATCTTGAAAATAGTTTTAAATGTTCTATCCAGTCCGTGATCGAAATTTTCAATTACCAATAGGGCAAATTTGTAGGCTTACAGCGGGAAAAGGCTAATTCTATGATGGGTGTTGCTTTTTGTTACCTAGAGCGGACTGCCGATAGTCTATGCCCCAAATAATGCCCGCTTAGAGTTGTTTTTCGTGTGGACACAGCTCCAAGAATGTTTGAAATGCTATATTTTTTTTAAGCGCTTATAATAGAAAGATGTTGAAGCTTATTTTGCTATGTATTTTTTCCTTCCTATTTTACAATATTAAATTCGTCAATATAAGCGCTTATTTTGGATGCTATACATGCTTATTTTTACTGCTTAAAGCGCCTAAACCGCTGTTGCTTAATGTCCGGGCTCTACTTATCACCTATAATAGAAATACCAAAATAGTGAGCAAAAAAATCAAAATAAATCTTACAGTAAAGACAACCAGTCAGGAGGAATTTTCTAAACTCCTAGAGCGAGATAAGTCAGAACATGTATGTATAAGCAGCCCGGGGGAACGACCAACCTCCCCTGCAGCGTGGAGCACATGGTCGCTCCACAACTGGTCCTGCGGGCCACACGAAGGAGGGTACACATAACCACACTCCGAACGCAATACACCAGCAGAGAGGAGGCGCCTATAGCTTGGCACACAAGAGAAGCGAGCAGTTAGGAAGGGATTATGGTCACACAAACAAATCAAGGGGAAGGATTGTAAGCAGATGATACTCTTCAGTGGTCAGGTTGGTTACATTTGCAGCAGTAGAGAAAATAAATATTCCACATCCATTACAAATCGGAACCACCGCATAATAATCGTAGTTCTGCCTGGAGAAACCTTTCCGTTGGGCTTAGAAGTTATGCACTTCAACGGCTATTGCAAGCTAATCGGCAACTTTTGGACTATCACAGAACTTAAAGTGGGTACGTTCACATTGTCAGGCAGTCTCTGAAAATAGAATTGGCTTATGTTACTTCGTTATTCCTTTTACATTCCCAACGGAAGTAATTCGTCCATTCAAAGACTCTAAATTCATCCCTATGAGAGAGCTGCGCCTTGCCGTGGTGAGAGCGCTGAGACGGAGAGCGTATATATCGACACCGGGGAGGCGGCACATTCATGTGACGCTGCATTGAATCGACAGGAACGAAATGTTCATTCACAGTGCCGCCATTTTAGAGTTTCATCAGAAAGTTCAATCCAGATATTCATGTGAACATTTAGCAAGTATTCATAATGCTATATAGTCAAGAGACAGCTGATTTTATTCGTTCCTCTCCTAATCATATCAAAATTAGGTTAATATAAACAATGTTTCAGCGAGGGGCAATGCAATCAATGTCAACATAAGTGTTTTTTTCACACAACGCGTCTTTGTTTGAACGTAAACATAAATATTTCCTTTTATAAGTAGAACTTTTATCTGACATGTATTATGAATCTATTTCCATATTTCCGTTGCCAATACAATATTTCCTTATTTCAGGATTCCTCTCAATAATGCCGTCTGCTCAATAAAAATGGCAAACGTAAAAGCCACAATTGTTGGTAGCGACATGCAGGCGGCGAATGCAGAACACACTGACCCGCGTCGCAGGCCTTAGTGAGGGGCACGCACAAGTCCGAGCAGCACTATCGTCTCTCACGACGATCTGTGTGCGTGTTTGCATACGCAGATCGTGTGCACGTGAGCGGCGTTCAAGTTGGTGCGCCGCGCTGCTCGCTGTATCGCTGAGTAAGTTGGGTTGCGTGAAGTTGGGTTGGGTTAAGTTGGGTTGGGGTAAGTTGGGTTGGGTTAATTTGGGTTGGGTTAAGTTGGGTTGGGTTATGTTGGGTTGGGTTATGTTGGGTTGGGTTAAGTTAGGTAAGGTTAAGTTGGGTTGGGTTATGTTAGGTACCGTTAGATAACATTAGGTAATGTTAGGTAACGTTAGGTTTGCCTTGGTAGTGTTATTTTAGTGGTGGCGCGCGCAAGAGAGCTTACGTGAACGCAAAATCGTCGTGAGAGATGATAGTGCGTCCGGGCAGCACTATCGTCTTTCACGACCACTTTGCGTTCACGTAAGCTTTCCTGCGCGCGCCACCACTAAAATAAACACTACCTAAGCTAAGCTAACCTAACCAAGCCTAAGCTAACCTAACCTAACATAACCTAACCTAACCAAGCCTAACCTAACCTACCCTTAGCTAACCTCCATACCTAACTTTCTAACCTAACCTAACCCTACCTAAAGTTAAATAACCTAACGTAACCTAACTTAATCAGCGATACAGCGAGCAGCGCGGCGCGCCAACTTGAACGCCGCTCACACGCACACGATGTGCGTACACAAACACGCACACACAGCGGTCGTGAAGACGATAGCGCGTCCGGGCACAAGCGGCAAACTCGCCATTCGATGTGTACGCTTGTGTACGGGCATCGGTGTACGCGCGGGCGGCGTTCACGTTCGGCTGCTGTGCCTGCGCGCTGTATCGCAGATTCCGTTAGGTTAGGTTAAGTTAGGTACGGTTATATTACGTTAGGTAAGGTAAGGTTAGGTTGGGTTACATTAGGTAAGGCAGCGTTAGGTAAGATTAGGTTACGCTAGGTTAGGTAAAGTTTTCTGGTGGTTATTACGCGGCAAGAAAGCTTACTTGAGCGCACGAATGGCGAAATTGCCGCGAGTGCGTCCGGGCAGCACTGGCGTCAAACTCGCCACTCTGTGTACGCTCATCCCTATGCGTGCGTTCAAGTAAGCTTTTTGCCACCATATTGTTAATAATAATTGTGAATAGCACATTATATATAGTAAGCTGTTGTAGTAAAATATGCATGTATTCTTTAGGAGAATATACATAGATTGCGCTGGCAATCGCAAGAGATAGCAGTAGACGGCGCAAAATCCGTGAACCAATGAGCTTGTACCAGCGCTTAAAGAAAGGGTGTGTCTGAAGGGAACACCCGGCGTTTGGTTAGTGAGGGTAGGGAAGGCAGTTTGGAGCAGCTCAGCGACCCGTGAGGGTACGCTGAAGCGCATTGCCGCTCCACACCATATCACTTATTTCCCATGAGTGCGATCGGTACGTACGAAAAAATGTGTTAGCGCTTCTATAATTACGGCAGATAGTGACGCAAGCGATAAACTGCATCAATTTGTGTTGCTAAATAGAGAATGCCGCGGAAAGCATCAGTCAAGTGTAGTGCACAAACTGTATGGTGGATACCCGTGTGCTAATGTCAATGAATCATCAGTGCTAATGTCTGTGCTAATGCCAGCGACGATATTTGTCCCAATCTTGCCTCTTCACGTTTTTTTTAGCACTTAGTGCACAAGCAGTATGGTGGATACCCGTGTGCTTCGGTCAATGAAACCATCAATATTCGCCATGCGTAATGCCAGCGACGATATTTGTCCCAGTCCTGCCTCTTCATGTTTATTAGCATTTAGTGCAGTGCCAGCACCAGCCTCCAGCATGAGCGGCTTCATTTACAACGGTGCGTCGCAAAACCACTGCAGCGAATAGTAACGAGTTCCGTGAGAAGTTACTTGAAGAAATGTTGCGTTGAAGTGATGTATATCTTCTGATGCCAGAGAACAAATGGGATTCCCAGACTTCAGTAGTCGACGCTGTTCTGCAATTGCAGATTAGGCCACAAAGTGTACAAACAGAGAACTTCGGCGTGCGGCCGATCGATGAAAGTATGGTAATGTTAATATTGATAAATACTCGTAGTATTAGTTCCACCAGTTGCTTAAGAAAATCGGTGTTTTGCGGTTGCGAGTAAAAAAAAATGGTAAGGTAGTATAGGTAATCATTACATTTAAATGGTGTAAGTTGTTCAGATGCTGCCATGTATGTTCGTCACTATGCTAAGGCAAAGTGCGCTCTTTTAGCTCCTGCGGAAGGCATCGCGCATTCAGTTCATATATATAAAAAGGGAGGTTTTTTCCAGCGGGGCCATAACCTGGTCGAATAGCCATATATGTGTATCTTCGGATATTCTTATATTGTAATTCCTCCCAGCGGTCTTACTGTTTCCTGCCCTATAGGTCATTTACATTTGTGTCATATTGAAATATCTTAACTCAGTCTGAAATTCGTTAACGCTGTCGCCAAAAGTATGTTTAATGGAAGTCCTTCCACGGGCAGCATCTATGAGTTTGTCAAAGGTGATGATTTTTGAAATGTTAATTGCACATATTTCATTAAATAGACAACCACAGGCGTGGAGTCCGCGCAAACAATTGCATTATTGCAGAGTTCTGCGGTGTTAACTAAAAAGACCATAAATATCCATTTCTAACCTGTTTCTATGCGTAATAAACAATTGTTATTCAAAGCTGTGTATCTCTAACCCTTCACCACTTGGGCTTCCAATCATGTAAATTATAATATATGTTTGGAAGGGCTATGAGAGGAAGGGTAATACCTGCGTTTTAAACAGACTTACTTGGCCAAGAAACATGTTACTGACACTAACTAATAAAGAAATAAGTACATTATTAAGTTATTGACGAATATAACTTGCATTATCATTTGTTTATTATTATTGTCATCGTTATTATGTTTATTATTCATTATATTATCACTTTCATAAGATATATATATCCACGCGTAAAGCCCCCCCCCCCCCTTAAGTCCATGACACTGATTGGCGGATAATACTTTATATATACTGGCGAAAAGTATAGCTAAAATTTCACACACAGCATACCCTCAAATGCAGAGATGCAGACGATAGAACAATAATTTCTTACTTTTCATTTATAATTTTCTTCAATTTCTATTGCAATTCACACTGTGTACATCCGTTTCTTCCATTAAAACGTAACTCTTGCTCCATTGTAGCTTTTACTAATGAAAAAAAGGGACAGACGTAACTTGAGGAATATGCTACAGTTATTACTAATTAGCAACATACAGGTAGTTGCCAGATACTCCCCGCTGTACACAAGTTCGAATCAAACATGAACAAAATTTGCTATGCGGGTAAATTTAAATAAAAATCATGCTTTAATTACTAAATAATATAGTTAAAATAGATGCATCGATTTACAGAGCAAAATATAATTTGCAAACTTTTTGTGATCGTGATCGTGCTCAAAGATTTCCAGCAATCAAAAATCACAAACTTCGAAGGCACGCCGCGTGTGCTTGTCGATCAAAATCGTTCCGCGATCACAAACTTCGACGAAAAGAGGGATCATGTAGACGCGGCCTTAGTCTAGTGCTGTGAATTTGGCAAAAACCAGGGTTACTGACTCCACTCGACCATTTAGAAAGGCAATGACGGGCAAAGTACCATACTTTGACAAAGGCACAATAAACATCAGGGCTTAGCAAAGCAAAGCGTGAGAAACGCACGACTGCACAGCGTTCACGTCTCCCCGGGCCAACAGGCGACAACAAACTGAAACTAATCTCCAATTCTACACCAGCCGTCCGGCTATCAAGGGCAACCATCGGAACGGCGGAGACAAGAGGCGCGATAACAGCAGGCACTCAACGAACGCGCTTAAAGTAGCAGCAGGGAACTTCAGCGCCACATAGAATGGGAGAGTGTCGTATCCCATCTGCCCACGTGACTTCAATCCCATCAACTATAATCGCTTTGTAGATGACACGTTTCTCATATTCAACAATCAAGCAGATTCCGATCTATTTTTGTAATATTGGAATAGTAAACATCCAAATATCAAATTCACCGCTGAAAATAAATCAAATAATTCTTTAGCTTTTAACGATGTTATAATAACCAACCAAGACTCGACACTGACCACAGGAACTTACAGAAAACCCACATTCTCAGGCCGCGGGACAAGCGTTTTCAGTCACTGCTACGATCAATTTAAAATCAATGCAATGAAAACTTTACTATTACGAGCATACAATTTATTTTCCTCATACCTTGCATTTTCAAACGAAGTTGACTTTCTCCGAACATTCTTCAAAAATAACGGTTATCCGCACCATTTTCTGAACCACTGCTGCCAATTGTTCCTCGACAAGCCGTTCGACCCCGGTATTACCAATCCCTGGGTCAGTAAATTGGACTTCTTTCACTCGCTTCCATTCTACAACAAAGCATCTGTTAGTGCAGTAAACACCTTGAAAACGTTCCTCACTGAAGCCTACCCACATACCAACTTCAAATTTTCATACAAAAACACAGTTACCACAGGGTCCTACTTTAAATTTAAGACCAACTCCCCACACCACTTTTGTCCAGTGTTATTTACCGTTTTGGCCAGGCCTGCTGTGACTCATATATAGGTAGCACTGGACATTTGACCAACATTTAGTTGTATTCAGTCGTACAGGTTTACCACTTGCGAAACCCTCACATTGAGCCCCCCGCCTACATGCTGAGCAAAACAACCATCCCATCAACAGGAATGACTTCTCCATCCTAGACTATTCCAATCCCATCGAACTTACAACACTAGAGTCGCTCCACATTCATAGAACCAAACGTAGCCTCAACATTATGACCTCGGCTGTACCGCTTCATACCGTGCACACTTAGCCTAAAATCTGTCGACTCTACAGGAGCTGACATCCACTTCCTCTACGCAGCTCTGTTCATTTGCGTTTTAAACCTCCCCCAGATAACATCAATGGTCCCCTGACTCACTAGACAATAAAGAAAATTTTTTATTTATAGGTTGTAGGCTAACTTCCTTCCTTTTTTCTTATGATGGGATTCCTAATCCCGAAACGTTAAATTTTAAATTTAGTCGACTTCCACTTAGTATTAGATTTCTGCCTTAGTATAGTTTTTAAAGAATAACACTCTCGGCCAATTTCGTTAGTCAATGACAATGACAGTAGCAAAACTCCCTGTCTCAAGATGGCATTGTACTTCCTTAGACATCGCACATTTGCTTCAAAAAATACTTGAAGAGTCGAGATGTCCAAAACTACCAGCTTTATACTCCCGTACCGTATCCTTGGTACGCATCTGGCCCTATTAAGAATGTCACAAGCCACCAGCAAAGTGAACACAATACGGCGCAAAAAACAATGAAACTCGGTAGATCTGATACGTGAAATGATCTTTACTTCCAAACTGACAGAAAATTCATTCAAGAAGCAAAAACAGCACACCAATTGTTGAAATTCCTTCTAGCTAAAATCAGAGCTTATTGAAAGTTGCATTTTCCACATGTAACACTAAGAGCGCAACGTGCAGACGACTGGATGGACGGACTGACGGGTGAATAGAACCACATGCAGAATAATATTCCATAGATTGATTTGATAAAATTTACCTTCCGGTAACTTATAGTAATGTGGGGCTGTTGGACTAACCTCGCTCAGTGTCTTTCAATTTGAATGCTCCTGTGGATCTTCAGTATCCCAGCACCGGACGCTGGCTTGGTTCTACGTGTTAGACCCAGAAAATGAATTATGACCTATTCAATGACTTACGTTTGATTTTGACGGACAACTGCCCCTGTGGCCTATTTTATTCTCAAATAAAAAAAAAAAAAAAAACTCTAGCAACTTAGCCCGATTTAGGGCATAAGATCTCATGTTCGGTTTTCATCTCGGGATATGGGTCTAATCTGGGGAATTTTAACTGATTTCCGGAAAATTTTGCTTCTTAAAAATACCGTAGAAATAAATTCGTGCTAACACTTCAGTTGCCTGTAATGTAGAAATGAAGCTGTCCAAACACAATAAATCATGGGGAGAGGAGTTAGGGTTTCAAGCTTACGTTGTAGTGAAAAAGTACAACCGTATCTCATTTCTTTGCTGACAGAACATATTGGAAAGTAACGGATACTATGTGCATTGTCTGCTGCCCCCACCGCCGCAACTGCGATGCCTCGCGACACCCGTGCATTGCTGCAACACGACTCCCGTAAAAATCGCATTGTGTCACTTGTTGCTCCGGTCTGTCCCCGGCTTAACAATGCATAGCTGCTGCTGCTGTGATGCTGCGTGACGTCGATTCAGAAGCGCGCGCTCACGGAAATTTCAGCACCGAATTTTCTATAACAGTGTTAGAGTATTGATCACGATTGTTGGCAATACTGTGCGGGATCTTGGATTTTATTGATGCTATTGAGAAATTAGGAAAAGTCACGGAAGTTTGGGCACCGAAAATCACTGAGCGTACATCAGTGGACGAAAAACGGTAGGGCGGTGCAATTCTGTCTCGCCTTGGGGCAGGTTGTTCTTCGAGCTTTATGCTTGAGTTCATTAACGCCTCTCTCAAGAATTCCTGTTGTAGGTACATCGTTGAAGCCATTCAATAGACTGTTTTAGTCGATCATGCATGCTGTATAGTACCAAAGGGAGCATGATATTAATGCCTACACGCATGGCAATAGACCAGTACCCTTTGCAAAGTGAAACCTAACAAACTTTAAAATTTTCCGAGGTTCCAGAAGTTTTCAAGATTTTTCTTGCAAATCCCGATATTGCAGTTTCTCTCCATTTAGTACACCCACTTTTGACCCTCTTCTCTTTATCCAGTATATAAACCCACGGAAGGGCTAGGGTGTTGTACCTAATCTGCCAACTTGCTTCACATTGCGACCTCCTTCTAGCCAGCCTTCTTCTCCCAAGACGTCGGGTGTTTCTCGACTCTTCCGGTCACGCAAGAACCGAATCTGCCTCAAATCTCTCCCTGCCTGTTCTCGCCCTCATACGCCCCTGCGGCGCTCGCACCCTATACGAAGCCCTCTTCGCACCATCACAGACAGGGACAGAACGGGCAGCTAAAGTCCCTCGACACCCAAGAACAAGCAGTAGCAGGCCTGCATTGACTAGTGCCACAGTTACCAAACAAAGCGAGCGTCTTGACGGGGCTCATCCCATAAAACATACTCGCACGACACGGGGTAGAGAGAGCACCGTGGAAATGGGGCAACACACAAATCTAACCCACCTTGTCAGACTGTGAAGACGTCCACAAACATAAAATATTATCAAACATCACAAACGTACCCCCACTCGTCAACTGCGCAAGCCCCAACTACTCAAACTCCACCCTTCGAATCTCAGGTCAATCCAATGTGTATATCAGTACCATGAACCGAGTATAAGAAAATTAAGGCACGTAGAATCCTTAAGCAATGACAATTCTTTTCGAAAACAGAAATCCTGAATGATTCCCACCAAAATCATGCCGTCAGCTTCAGTATAAGAAGAGAAACAATAAACAGCTATAATCTAAAAACGCCCTCCTTTAACTGAACCGCTGTCCATAGGGGAATCTCCATATCAACTTCTTCAAACCTGTAGGATTTTAAACATATATGCATTCATCAAGCATTCTGACCACCTCACACGTGTCCCCCCACACAACCTCAAACCCAGGAAGAGAAACAAATGACGATGAGACCAGGCCCGTCAACCAGAAGCAACCACAACATCTAATCTCTGATCAATGACAAAGTCTCGCTGAATGTCGACTTTATTTTGGAGTCAGCTTACGTTCACCAGGCCAAATTTTACCCGCAACAACAGCGCCTTCTCGCCACTAGCCGTACCTCCCTCGACAAGGGCCGTAACCATCTCCAATAAATCCCGAACCGTGACCAGATGCCAATCCACGCCTCGGATGGCTTCCTACAGCTCCAGGATGTGTACGTGGAATAATCCCTCCTCCCCCCCCCCTGGCATGCTCAAGCCACGCCCCACCACTACACCATCCACACCCATACCAATACCTCCCACATCCGTAATAGAGCTGGCAGCTCCACCACGGCCCACAACACCAGAACAACTCGACACCCCACGACTTGAGGTAGTACTGCCTCTTCTTCTCCGACTGTGGCGCCTTCACGCACTGCACCCACTGAGCTTCACTTCTCTGTGCACGTTTGGCGACCAAATCCTGGCGCTCCCTGCAAGTGAGGTCTTTCTGAATGCAACACCCATTAAACTGCTCAATATTCCCGAGAGCTTTCACAGCCTTCAGTAGGCTCCTTCTCGACTCTCCATCCACCACTCTAGCACCAAAACTTCCCATCCCCAAAGCCACAATATTAGAAATCTCAACTTTAACATCCCAGTAGGAGGAACTCAGATCGAACTTATGAACCGCTTCCTTGACAGAATTGACACCAAATGCTCTCAGAACAACTGAATCCTCAGCACTTCGTTTCCCAGAACTTCACGACCTCCCAAATCAACACCATGGTCAAAAGCTTTACTTTTGCTCCTGCAATAGCATCAGCTCTGTCTACCAGCTCCCCCACTCTCCGTGTCAAAGCTCCGACCAGCACCACAACCTGCCTAAAGGCCCTAACAAATCAGAATAGTCTGGCAGTCTTACCAGTTTCAACTTCACACGCTCGGCACACAGCAAATAAAGCTACTCCTCCTTCCTCCAGCATGTAACCAACCACCTTTTGAGACACACCCTAACGGGCTGAGCCAGCATGAAACTGCCTCTGACACCAACACGCAATAAACACTCTACCAACCTCCACACTGGACAAACAACAGATAGACGCAAAGTGGCCACCAGAGCACCCCGCAGCTGTGCCAATCGGGGGCCAAAAAGGATCTCCAAGGCTGCAGCGACGCTGGACCTCTACCGCCGACAGCTCCCCACTTACGGTACATACCATCCAGGAACTCAGCGAACGACGGCACAGACTCTTGCTCCCAAGTTTCTACAATCCGTTGGTCATCCAGGATCTCCTGTGAATTGTCACCCCAAAATCCCACATGTATAATTGTCACCCCAACATATCCCACGTGTACAATAGTCACCCCAGTGTATCCACTTGTACAATTGGCACCCCAATATCTTAGGTTAGGTTAGATTAGGTTAGGTAATGTTAGGTAAGGTAGTTCTGGGTTAGGTTTCGTTAGGTAGGTATGGCTAGGTTAGGTCATGCACGACTAGGTTAGGGTGGTTTGGTTAATTAAAGCTAGGTTGGATAAGTTAAAGCTAGGTTAGGTAATGCCAGGTTAGGTAGGCTAGGTTAGGTGAGGGTTGGTTAGGTGAGGCTAGGTTAGGTATATGAGAATACAGTTTGCACTCTCCCTGTTACCCTGTTATTCACTAATAATTCTACAACGAAGTGTCGGATCACTATGGTTTTTCAACACAAAGCCTTTTACACCCCTACCTAATTTATGGCCCACATAGCAGATTGCTTTATGTGTTTACAGAGGAGTTTACTAGTGGATATAAAGCTGGAGCCAGGAAGTCGCTTCTACACATTCGGACGACGCGGCCACACCTCTAAAACACTCGCCTCGTCCGAATGTGGGGACGTGACTTCCTGGCATCAGCTTCATATAGGCTTAATATGCACGAGTAAACTAATCTGTAAACACATAGCTATGGCAATACGCTATGTGGGCCATAAATTAGGTAGGGTGTGAAAGGCTTTGTGTTGAAATACCATACTGATCCGACAATTCGTTCAAGAATTATTAGCAAAAAACAATGTAACACCGCCAGTGCAAACTGTAATAGGTTAGGTAATGTTAGGTCAGGTGACGTTAGGTTAGGTAAGGTAAGGCTGGGTAGGTTAGGTTAGGTTAGGTAAGGGTAGGGTAGATTAGGTTAGGGTAGGTTAGATTAGGTTTTGGTAGTTAGGTTGGGTAAGGCTCGGTTAGGTTACTTTAGTTAGTTGTAGATAAGGAAGTTTAAGCCT
Organism: Parhyale hawaiensis; assembly: GCA_001587735.2. Lineage (NCBI taxonomy): Eukaryota > Metazoa > Arthropoda > Malacostraca > Amphipoda > Hyalidae > Parhyale > Parhyale hawaiensis. The sequence continues at coordinate 2,038,431 of LQNS02278160.1, forward strand.
CCGTTTCCGAGCAGAACGATATCACAGATGTAAGTGCAAGGGACATTTAGTTTGCCAATTAAGGTTAAGCAGGGCTTGGTTAGGTTAGGCAAGGCTAGGTGAGGTTAGCGAAGACTAGGTTATTAAGGTTAGGTTAGCTAAGGCTAGGTTAGGTAGGGGTAAGCTAGGTTAGGTAAGGCTAGTTTAGGTTAGGGTAATTAATAATAAGATCAAACCCTCAGAACAACTGTCACACCAGTCTTTACCATCAGTACATTTGTCACCACAATATTCCTCTCCTGTACAATTGTCACCCTAATATTCCTCTCCTGTACAATTATCAGCCTAATATTCCTCTCCTATTGTGAACAATTGTCACTCCAAATGTCTTTGGGGTGACAACTGGTTAGGTGATCCGTCATCCAAACAGAGCCACTCATCATAGCTATGTCGTCTTCGATCTCCAATAATGGAACTTCTCCTTCCATTCCTCTCAGCAACCACCGTACAAGTATAGAACGTGTTATCTTTCCTGTCTCTCCCACTCACACCATCTCCAATCGAAATCATCTAGTGTCGAGAGAGTAAATGCCCAGCCAAACACACCAGGCCACACAGCCTCCAAAGTGCAATCTCACTAAAGAGTCTTACTTTATCAGTAATCTCAATAGCAAGAATTATAACTTCAAACTGACCCCTGGGGCACAGCCACCAGTAACTAAAACTTGATTCATGAAGATCATTCAAATAAAATAGTTTCTCATAAAAACTAGTTTTGCAAACATGTATTTCAAACATTTCCTAAAAGTGCATATCTTTAGTGCCGGCAGGCCGGCGTAAAATCAGTAAAGACGTGGTAAAAGGAAATGAGTACAATCCAAAATCTATAATCTCATAATTTTAAAAATCAAAAGAAAGAAAACAGAGATGAACAAAGTCAAAGTCTAAAAGAGACAAGAGCTCAACTCCCAGTAAGTAGGTATCTTTGTAGTAGAAGACAAGACTGTGTTCAGAGTAGAAAATGGGCATTCATATTGGAAAAATAAGAGAGATGATTTTTTTTTGCAACAAAGAAACAATAGAAGCAACTTAGGAAGGCTCAGTACTCACGGAACAAGGAGCAGCACAAGAATGGCAGGTTGGAAATGCGAAGGAGCGCACAGTGGCCGCATCGCTGGTGTCTGCCTGGTGGACGATGAGCGGCTCACTGCAGCTGCTGCTGCGACTGCCGCGATACTGCGGCTGCTGTGGTGGAGGTGAGGTGCAGTTGGAGGCGTACTG
>LQNS02278160.1:2048776-2066441 GCA_001587735.2 Parhyale hawaiensis
AAAAATTGCTTGATGCGTAACGCCAAACTGCTGGTTGATCATCTTCAGTTGAGGAAGAAGAGGAAAAATTCTTCCGCTGAAAACAATGACCATGCACAGGCAACGCAGGGCACGAGGCGAGTGGAGTTTAAAAACAGTAGTTAATTAAGTGAACACGTATCTCTGTGTGAAGATAAAGACACAAGCCAGATTCAAAAATTAAGCTCGGGACGGGAAGAACGAAAAGCACCGGTTGTTTCACGGATGGCACAATGCAGTAATGGTGAGAATTTTGCTAGTATATTTAGAGGCAGACGAGAAGGCAAGACAACCTCAGTCTAGTTTTGGTTTGACAGGCATCGAGAATAGGCTAGACGCAGTAGACTTCCAGTCCGCTCCCCACGAGGTATGTGCGAGGTGCCTCAAACAGATCCAGCAGTTTGCCACATGACTGTCGGAGAAGCTGTACACGATCACTTTGCGTACTGTATCAGCCCAAGATATTCGTTTGTCTACGCAACGAAGCTGACAACCACCCCGAGTCAAACAATGAGCAATGTGAGAGCACTAACGTTGGCAACAAATATGCATCAATTGACAAAGTTGTTTTTTTTTGGGGGGGAGAAAGGAAAAACCTGTACGGTCTCACGAATTCTCCAACGAAGAACAGCACCTTTCAATGGACGATGAAGATAGAGTGGGCAAGCGCCAGACATGTAGATGACAAGGTCAATCAACGTATAACGAGTGTTGGATATTTCGTGGGATACTAGCAGCAACTGAGTTGATGGCAATGAAAAAACATGAATGATTCAAGACAAAACCCAACACGACATATGCCCTGTGTTATATCAACTGGGTTTGCCAGTGAGATGCCAGTCCTGACCATTTAGTGACTGTCAGAAATGAAGCTTTTAACAAAGATGGAAGATATCTCGGTAGTTACACCGTAGACTGTAGCCATCAACGGTAAAGCTAAAAGGACACCATGGCGCCCTGCCATGACATAGGCTGTCTTCAAATCGGAAAAAGCCCAATGTGGTGTTGACGAAATAAAGAAATCTCTATTTCATAGTCAAACTGTACCAGAGAGCAGCAGCGAGTACTACTACAAGGACATAGACGCATGATAATCTCTTTTCGCTCGCATGTACGAGCACAAACGAACTGCCTCCCCAGGGCATCCCACACACACGCCCCACACACAAAGGATCATGTTACTCACCAAAGAAGACATCCTGTCGTACGAGTGATCTTTTTTTTCTTTTCTTCTTTTATTTGGTATTTGTACTATAAAATTACACAATGCAGGTATAAATAAATAACCTGAAAGAGACAGTAGATAGCTACAGAGAAACAATGGAAATAACTGTCCAGAAACACACAGCGAGCTAGGACAAGTACTATCCACGGACAAACCAGTGTGGAAACTGTCACACACAGTTGCGACTGCAGCGATGTTGTCGCTAACGCTACGGGAAGGGGCAGTATATATTACACTACTGAGCTGGTGAGAGATTTTGTCCATCGATCCCAAGCCCCACAGACGTATGTGTTGCGGATCCGGCTAAGACTCTTACCGGAGAGCAAATACAAAACAGTTGCACAAGCTTCTTCTTGCTTAACTATACGCAGGTTTCAACAGTCCTCATACTTATCATTAGAGCCCGGACATCGCTTGAAATAAATGCTTAAAGCTTATTTTGCTTAAGCTGCTTAAAAAATGGTAAGATTTTGTAGCGCTTAAAATGCTTGTAAGCACCATCCAAATTTTTGTTAGAGCTTAAAATTTTTTATTTGTTCTTAAAAATATTTGTTAGCGCTCAAGTTGTTCCGGCAACCCAATCGAAAATTTATGGGCATTTATCCGACGTTACCGGATACCCTTCACTATTATCCTACAGACAACCGATAAATGCCTATAAACTTCCGGTTGTGAGCATTTAGCCTACGTTTAAATTGTTCGGAGACCTTTTATAATTCAGAGAGTTCTCGCGTACCTACCTATTGATTGTGCGCATCAAACTAACATACGAGAATAGCGCGTCCATATGAGGCGTCTTTTTGTGGCCACATTTGTGATCAGAATCACCGTGATCATGATCATCGTGATCACTGAGAAGCACAGAACCGTCCAATGATTTTGTAAACACACCAGAGACGCCATGTCTAATTTCAAAATTTGGATTAAAATCGTATTTACACAAAAGACGGTGAGGAGTGGATTTTTAGAAATTTTTGTTTATTTTGAAGTGATAAGTAAACTAGCAGTATTCAATACAGTGGATAAGCGAACTAGCAGTATCTAATGCATTTTGAACATGCACAGGCATAAAACTGAGAGCGTGGGCACATGTACGCCAAGTTGCATCGCAACGCAAGTTGGTATTCGATGGCGCTGCAACGCCCTATAAGTTTCGGCTCGGACTGAACAGAATATGAAAATAACACATAAAGTACGAGTCGTTTTCTTTGTAGTTTGTACGTTATAACAAGTAGCAATGGTGAAGCTTTTAGAATAGTTCCTACTTCTGTGTTAGTTTAAAGTTGCAATTACGCACAGTTTTAGCCTGATGTTCAAGCACCATGAGTAGTAGTCACGGCAACGAGACGGCAGAAGGAAAAGGTGAAATCAACTGGACCGTACCCCCAACTGGGAAACCCGCATGCACTGGTTTGTGCTGCGGATATAGACAAACAGGCCCCAGAAGAGCATACGGCTGCAGTCTACCAAAAATGTCTAGAGCTATGGCGCCAGTGGCGGTAGACTCCATGCGACATCTGCGACCCTCGAACCCTCCCCATTGCTGGGGAAGGTCAGTAAACCCACAGCAGTATACAAACCGGATGCGGACTGATCACATCAAGCGCGCAAAGATCTAGCCTAGCTGGGAGCGAGGTTCGAGCCTGCGGCCTTGAGAGTCAAAAAGTCGAAGTCAGACGCTCTAAAGAGAAAAGTTGCGTGGCTGAGCAATTTTTGCGATTGTGTGCTCACGCTATAACGAAACTAAAATTCTGAATGTCAGTAACACAAATAATCATGATAAAATTATTCAATTTATCTTTAAACATATAAACATATGACAAACTTTGCACATCAGATTTTGAATTTTTGCTTGTCTAACGGCTGGAATTAATGTTCGATTATACATGACCAGCCCGCTAGTGAAATCACGGTTCGAACAATTTTCACCGATGACCACGTTTGATGGCTATCAGAATCAGGTGGAATGATCCGTAAGGTGGTCACAAAAAGACCCCTATAGAGACTCCATGCACTTTACGTTGCTCCGTGGCACAACTCAGAAAAAGAAACCAAGATGGTGTGGCTGTTGTAGTTTGTCATACGAAGAGCCTCATTTTCCCAACAAATCTACAAACTTTTTTCAAACTAGCCTATGTCGACTGAGTTTGTTCAAGGACTGAAATTCACTTCCAATTTCTAACTGGCTTTTTCAACTGTTGCTTATCTTGAAAATAATTTTAAATGTTCTGTCCACTCCGTCATTGAAATTTTCAATTACTAATTGGGGCAAATTTGTAGGCTTACAGCGGGAAAAAGGCTAATTCCATGATGGGTACACGTTGCTTTTTGTTACTTAGAGCGGAACGCCGATAGCCAATGCCTCAAACAATGCAAGCTTAGAGTTGTGTTTCGTGTGGACATAGCTCCAAAAATGTTTGAAATGATATCTTTTTTTTTAACGCTTATAATAGGAAGATGTTGATGCTTATGTTGCTTTGTAGTTTTTCCTGCCTAATTTACAATGCTTAAATTCGTCAACATAAGCACTTATTTTGGATGCTATACATGCTTATTTTTACTGTTTAAAATGCTTAAACCGTTGTTGCTTAATGTCCGGGCTCTACTTATCACCTATAATAAAAATACCAAAATAGTGAGCAAAAAATCAAAATAAATCTTACAGTAAAGACAACCAGTCAGGAGGTATTTTCCAAACTCCTAGAGCCAGATAAGTCAGAACATGTATGTATAAGCAGCCCGGGGGAACGACCAACCTCCCCTGCAGCGTGGAGCACATGGTCGCTCCACAACTGCTCCTGCGGGCCACACGAAGGAGGGTACACATAACTACACTCCGAACGCAATACACCAGCAGAGAGGAGGCGACTAGCTTGGCACACAAGAGAAGCGAGCAGTTAGGAAGGGATTATGGTCACAAACAAATCAAGGGGAAGGATTGTAAGCAGATGATACTCTTCGGTCGTAGCAGGTTTGTTACATTTGTAGCAGTAGAGAAAATAAATATTCCACATCCGTTACAAATCGGAACCACCCCATAATAGTCGTAGTTCTGCCTGGAGAAACCTTTCCGTTGGGCTTAGAAGTTATGCGCAGCAACGGCTATTGCAAGGTAATCGGCAACTTTTTGACTATCACAGAACTTAAAGTGGGTACGTTCACATTGTCAGGCAGTCTCTGAAAATAGAATTGGCTTATGTTACTTCGTTTTTCCTTTTCCATTCCCAATGGAAGTAATTCGTCCATTCGAAGACTCTAAATTCATCCCTAAAGGAAAGCTGCGCCTTGCCGTGGTGAGAGCGCTGAGACGGAGCGCGTATATATCGACACCGGGGAGGCGGCACATTCATGTGACGCCGCATTTAATCGACAGGAACGAAATGTGCATTCACAGTGCCGCCATTTTGGAGTTTTATCAGAAAGTTCAATCCCAGATATTCATGTCAACATTTAGTAAGTGTTCATAATGCTATATAGTCAAGAGACAGTTGATTTTATTCGCTCCTCTCATAATCCTATGAAAATTAGGTGTCAACAATGTTTCAGCGAGGGGCGATGCGTTCGGTAATTCTGCACTGCTAGTCTCGCACGCATCAGCCATCAATGTCAACATTGTGTTTTTTTCACACAACGCGTCTTTGTTTGAACGTAAACATAAATACTGTATTTCCTTTAATAGGTAGACTTTATCTGACATGTGCATAAACCTATTTCCATATTTCCGTTGCCAATACAATATTTCCTTATTTCAGGATTCCTCTCAATAATGCCGTCTGTTCAATAAAAATGGCAAACGTAAAAGCCGCAATTGTTGGCAGCGACATACGGGCGGCGAACGCAGCACACAGTGACCCGCGTCGCAGGCCTTAGTGAGGGGCACACACTAGTCCGGGCATTTTACCCTCGAGGTAACACTGGGTAACCCGGGGTTACCCAGCATGCTGAATGCAGCAGGCCTTTGCACAGGGTGCTGCACCCAGCTCTTGGCACAAGTGCGTCCGGCGAGCACTTTCGTCAAACTCGCCATTCTGTGTACGCTCATCTCTACGCGTGCGTTCAAGTAAGCTTCTTGCCGCGCAACAACTACCAAAGCACTATAGTATGCACTACCTAACCTAGCCTAACCTTACCGAACCTAAAATAACCTTACCTAACCATACCGAACCTAAAATAACCTTACCTGACCTAACCTAACCTGCGATACAGCAAGCAGGCACAGCACACGAACTTGAACGGTGCTTGCACGTACCTACACCGATGCCTGAACACAAACTTGCATAGCCATGGTGTCTACTGAAGATTGTTAGGAAAATTTAATGACTTTTTAGGACTTTTCAGGACAAATATTTATGACTTTATGACCTTATATTATATAATCAAAAATACGATTTCATATTCTTAGGTCAGAGTAATCTCTCTTCTAACTGTTATTAATGTAAAACTCAATATAACTATATTTTTTTATATTTCATAGGGTCCCTTATACTTCATGCTTCAATTTTTTTAAGCTGCAACTAACTACTTATAATCAAACAATGAATGGAATTAATAACATTTAGTAATATGTTTAGTGATTTCAGAAAGGTAGCAATTATGAATTCCTAAGAAATAAGTTTGCCTTGAAAAAAAAAGATAATATTAGTAATAATATGTGAAGAGAAAGTTTAAATTAGACATACATAGCATGCATTATTTCTCATGACATGTTTTCCAGAAGACAATGATTAGGAACAAGTACAACCTACAAGACTTGGAACCAAGAGAGTGTCCAATTTCCTCAAGTAGGCCTAGGATCATTTCTCCTCCTGCATGCGGTAGGTTACGATGATAAAATATCCGTTAATTCCAATCATCAGATGACTGACAAAGTAATTATGACCTGTGAGTGAATTTTATTACTTTTTATGACCAACCAGTTTTTTTTACTTTTATGACCTAGTAGACACCCTGAAGCACTGGCATTTAGGATGCCAACTAAATTTACTATGCGCGTATTTTCACAGTTGTTCGATATTCAGTTCAGTTCGATAGTTGATGCATTACTCTATTGATATCTAGTAGTGAAACAGCTCGGGGCCATTGCGTTTTTTTGTAAAAAATTTACCAAAATTATCGGGACAAGTCTGCCACCATCAGGGATGAGGCGCAAACTGGGCCACGGTTACTCGGTAACTTAGAAACGTCCAGGGACCCAATTAACCCAACCTTGCAAGTTACACCCACAACAGCAAGGGAAAAGTGCATAGCATGCCATCTCAACTTCTGGAATCATGCCAAACATAACACTGCTTAGCCTACAATTCTAACTAAGGAATACCTATGTCGCACAATGACGGTAGGCTATTAGTACCCAATCTAATTTTAACGAACCTGGTACGGCTTGCATTGGAGTATTTGTAGGGCTTTCCATCGAAAGCAAAAATATATATGCCAGTTCTCAAAACACAGATAAAAATGTAAATCTTTCACAAATTGACAGAAATTCACTTTTTTCACGCAGTAAGTCTTCCTCATTAAAACTATAAACAGCGGCCAAGCCCACACTCTGACCCCGGTGCTTGTAGGTCATTAGCGCACCAACCTAAACTACGGAGTACGGAGTTTTCCAATTCCAATTCCATTAGCAGGGTGATGTGCATTAGGCCATGGGCAGACCCGCAACATCATATCTTTGGATCGATATACCTGCGTAGTTCTAAATAATACTTGTTTTGCCACCATATGGTAGCCGGTCACANAAGTACAACCTACAAGACTTGGAACCGGGAGAGTGTCCAATTTCCTCAAGTAGGATCATTTCTCCTCCTGCATGCGGTAGGTTACGATGATAAAATATCCGTTAATTCCAATCATCAGATGATTGACAAAAAAATAATGACCTGTGAGTGAATTTTATTACTTTTTATGACTTTTTTATGACCAACCAGTTTTTATTACTTTTTATGACTTTTATGACCTAGTAGACACCCTGATAGCGCATGGGGAGTTTGACGCCTGTGCGTCCGAGCACCAGCGAGGTAAGACTACAAGTATGTCGAGACGTTAATATGGCAGCAGTGTTTCTAATCTAGGGCTAATTTATGCCTCCCTACCTACAACATTACCTGCGACTCCAAGAGAAGAAGAAAGACGGGACATGCATCATGTCGAAAGTAACCTTTAGTCCATGGACGGGGTGTTCTCTTACTGCATGAACGAGAATGGGTGCAGCAAGTCGAAAGGGGAGACGAAAAGAACAAAGATAGTCGAAGTAAGACAAACATGGGGCAGGAGAGAAACACTGAAATGACAATACCAACAGAATTATACCAATGCACGTACGGTTGGGTGCATGACGCTCGTATATCAGAAATATCCATGTACCTGAGCATTTGATTCTATACTAGTGACATCTTCACCCCAGCTGCTTCGCTGGCCGCCACTAGAATACGTTATATAACATGCTGGCAGTGTGACTTTCGATCACAAGGTTCGATGGTGCAAAGATACAGTATCTCGGTACAATTGGAAATCAGTCCACCCAACAGATTCACTGGACAGTCTCCTGCACAACTATTGACAACGAAAATGAAGAAATCGTCACAGTGCAATGGAACACTTGGCTACAAAACAGAAAAATACAAACGACAAAATCAGAGAATTACTCGCGTGAATAGTCCATCAGTTGATAGTCTCCAGTGCGCATATTTGGTAGGACCAGCCTTGTTGAAAAACGGTGTTTTGAACGGTAAATGGTCACATCTGAAGAGCTGAGCCAATATGTGGTATTTTCACATAAAGTTTTACTTACTTACTTACTACTAGTAACTCTATATCGTCTGAACTAAATATCAGGTTCCGTACGAGCAGCCGTATTTAAAGCGAACCCTACGATCCACGTGGCCGGTAATGGGTTCAGGGGAATAGCACCTCAAGAGAGGTCAGCTGCTACCACTGGCAGCAAAGGAATAAACGCACAGTGGGGATGTCAGTAAGATTACCGGTAACCCCAGGTGCGGTAGAACCACAAATAGAGTGAACAGGTATAGGTCCAACCTGTAGATGATGGTGTCACACAGCCAACCAATGCAGTGCCCAGTCAAGGTATATAGCAACGTCACTGCATGTGTTGGAAGCGTTTTATTATAAGATAGCCGCAGCTGTGCACATGAGTATCGATGTGGCAGACAATTGGCACTGCAGGAACTTCTGGTGAAATACTGAGCTAGTGACAGCGATGAAGCAGCCGAGGCTGTGACACCAGCAGCAAAGCAGAAGCCTCAGACACTGTTTGCGCGTTTCACCTCCTGCTTCAGCACAACAGCAATAACGCGCCATGTATCACGCACTAACGCTGGGAGAATTCAGCGTCTCGCAAAGTACCGTACTTTGACAAAGGCACACTAAACGTCAGGGCTTAGCAAAGCGAAGCGTGAGAAACGCACGACTGCACAACGTGCACGTCTCCCCAGGCCAACAGGCGACAACAAACTGAAAGCTGAAACTTATCTCCAATTCTACACCAGCCGTCCGTCTATCACGGACAACCATCGGAACTGCAGAACAAGAGGCGCGATAACAGCAGGCACTCAACGAACGCGCTCTCAGCAGCAGAAGCAGGGAACTTCAGGGCCACACAGAATGGGAGAGTGTCGTATCCCATCTTATTAGTTCCCTCCATTGTATTTTTTTAGGCGAACTGGAGCCATTTACCTTTCACGATGAATTTCGCATGTAGCTAATTCTCTCCTTCATATCAGCATCTCTAAGTTATAATTTCGCGCACATTGGCATAGATTCTGTGGTCCTCGCTATATCCTCATTCCACAGAGAAAACTGAACATGAAACATTTTTAATGTAAGCTGTAATATAATAATCCAAGAATACCTCCCGCCTGTGGAGAAATACATATTATTATTATTATTACGTAGCTAGAGCCGTGTTCACTACCGGCTTCACCGGCCACTAGTTCATCGGGCCACAGAAAGGATACCCTAAGCAGTACGTGAAATAGTAGCATCTACTGTATTTTCCAGGTAACACGCTGCTGCAGAAGGGCTCAATGAAGATTAAATCGACGGACTAGCCCCGCCCACTGGTCAAAATCGAATTACTGTTCGAGAGTCCTGGGATGTTGGACTGGCCTCGCCCATGTTATGAATACAGTATTGGCCTAATTTGCATGGCCGTTCACTGTGGCCTCGCTCATTCGCCAAATTACCTCCGCCAAGGAGGTTATGTTTTCGTCGTGTTTGTCTGTCTGTCACCAGGATAACTCAAAAAGTTATGAACCGATTTGGATAAAATTTACAGGGATTGTTGGGTATGTTAGGAGGAACAGATGATTAACTTTTGGTGAGGATATGTCCATCCGTTTGTTTGTTTGTCTGCGTCATTTTTCTCGATGCCATAACTCAAAAAGTTATGAATGGATTTTGATCAAATTAACATGAGTTGTTAGGTATATAACAAAGAGTAAATGACAAAATTTTGGTAATGGTCCGTTTGTTCGTTCGTTCGTTTGTCACTGTTTTTAATTTTATGCTTGTTAGCATAATAACTCGAAAAATAATGAATGGATCTTTATGAAATTTATAGGAGTTGTTAGTAATAGTAAAAGAAATAATTAATCAAATTTTGGTGCAGATCGGTTGGTTCATTTGTATGTTTGACTCATATTTATCATAACGTTTGTCAACAGTATAACTCAAAAAGTTAGAAACGGATCTTCAAAAAAATTGAACAAGCTGTTATTAGCATAAAAAGGCACAAATGATTAGATTTTGGAGTTTATGCAAAGAAAATTATGGTTTCAGAGCCAATTTGAATTTTTGCTACCGTTGCCTCACTTGGAGGAGGTATGCGCTCTCAGAGTGCTCTAGTTACCATTGTTACAAGCCCCTTGGCCAGACTAGCTATAATGAAACGGTGTGTCTCAATCAAACTGTACAAGGGTAATCTGTTAAATTCTCTGTATCAACATAACGAAGAGTTCTTTCTCTCTTGTTTATTACCTGTGCTCCTCTGTGAGATTGAGCTGCTCAATGCCATTCGTGTCTGCATGTGTACGCTGAGTGTATCTGTTTATTCTCATTGTGCGTGGCCACCAATATTTGTGACTGGGCCTAATCACTAGGTTGAACTTTGGCTACTTTGTTTGCGCTTGTAAGCGTATTTTGTGAACCCATTGTGTTCCTAATAAGTTATTTATTTTATTTATTTACTGACTAGTGCCATAGCCACCAACCAAAGCGAGCGTCTTGACGGGGCTCATCCCATAAAACATACTCGCACGACACGGGATAGCGAGAGCACCGAGGAAATGGGGCAACACACAAATCTCACCCACCTTATCAACAAGCATAATATATTACCAAATATCACAAACGTACCCCCACTCATCAACTGCGCAAGCCACAACTACTCAAACTCCACCCTTCGAATCGCAGCTCCATCCAATGTGCATGTCATCAATGCCATCAACCGAGTAAAAGGAAATTAGGTACGTTAAAATCCCCAAGCAATGACAATTCCTTTCGAAAACAGAAACCCTGAATGATTCCCACCCAAGTCATGCTGTCAGCTTCACCATATGAAGAGGAACAATAAACAGCCATAATAAAAAAAACACCCTCCTTTAACTGAACCGCAGGCGGCAGTCCATAGGGGAATCCAAGTTAACTTCTTCAAACCTGTAGGATTTTGAACATACATGCATTCACCAAGCATTCTGACCACCTTACAAGTGTCCCCCACACAACCTCAAACCCAAAGAAAAAAATGACGATGAGACTAGGCCCGTCAACCAGAAACAACCACAACATCCAATCTCTGATCAATGACGAAGTCTCGCAGAATGTCCACTTTATTCTGTAGTCAGTTCACGTTCACCAGGCCGAATCTTAAAATTTTACGCCCAATAACAGCGCCTTCTCGCCATTAGCCGTACCTCCCTCGACAAGGGCCGGTTACCATCTCTAATAAATCACGAACCATGACCAGATCCCAATCCACTCCTCGGATGGCCTCCAACAGCTCCAGGATGTGAACGTGAAATAATCCCCCCCCCCCTGAAATGCTCAAGTCACGCCCCAGCAATACACCATCCACACCCATACCAATACCTCCCACATCCGTAATAGAGCTGGCAGCTCCACCACGGCCCACAACACCAGAAAAACTTGACATCCCACGACTTGAGGTAGTACTGCCTCTTCCTCTCCGACTGTGGCGCCTTCACGCCCTACACTCACTGAGCTTGACTTCTCTGTGCACGTTTGACGATCAAACCCTGGCGCTCCCTACAAGTGAGGTCTTTCTGAATGCAACACCTTTGAAACTGCTCAAAATTCCTGAGAACTTTCACTGCCCCCAGTAGGCTCCTTCTCGACTCTCCATCCACCACTCAGGCACCAAAACTTCCCATCCCCAAAGCTACAACATTAGAAATCTTAACTTTAACATCCCAGTAGGAGGAACTCAGATTGAACTTATGCACCGCTTCCTTGACAGAATTGACACCAAATCCTCTCAGAACAACCGAATCCTCAGCACTTCGTTTCCCAGAACTTTACGACCTCCCAAATCAACACCACGGTCAAAAGCTCTACTCTTGCTTCTGCAATAGCATCAGCTCTGTCTACCAACTCCCCAACTCTCCGTGTCAAAGCTCCGACCAGCACCACAACCTGCCTAAGGCCCTAACTAATCAGAATAGTCTGGCAGTCTTACCAGTCTCAACTTTAATCGCTCGGCACACAGCAAATAAATATCTGAAAGCTACTCCTCCCTTCTCCAGCATGTAACCAACCACCTTTTGAGACACACCCTAACAGGCTGAGCCAGCATGGAACTGCCACCAGAGCACACCACAGCTGTGCCAATCGGTGGCCAAAAAGGATCTCCCAAGGCTGCAGTGAGGCTGGACCTCTACCGCCGACAGCTCCCCACTTACTTACCACCCAGGCACTCGGCAAACGACGCCACAGACTCTCGCTCGCAAGTTTCTACAATCCATTGGTCATCCAGGATCTCTTGTACAATTGTCACCCCAAAATCTCACCTGTACAATTGTCACCACAAAAAAATCCCAGCTGTACAATTGTCACCCCAAAATCCCACCTGTACAATTGTCACCACAAAAAAATGCCACCTGTACAATTGTCACCCCCGAAAATCCCACCTGTACGATTGTCACCCCAAAAAATCCCACCTGTACAATTGTCACCCTAACATAACCCACCTGTCCAAAAGTCACCCCAGTGTATCCACTTGTACAATAGGCACCCCAATATCATAGGTTAGGTTAGATTTCAGGTATTTCAAATCGGCATTTAATTTCACAAAGGATTTAATAGGTTTCTCCACGTTTCTAAAAACACATTTCTGTTCATTGTTGATTTTAAAAAGTACAATTCTAGAGTAAAAGTATGGGCAATTTGGGCAAGCTACATAAAGCACAACGTTTCGGCCATCTACTACTGGGGCCATCATCAGGTATGTATCTAGTCTGAAATAAAATGAATCACAATAAGTAAGGTACATGATTAGTAAGTAAGTAAGTAAGTAAGTAAGTAAGTAAGTAAGTAAGTAGTAAGTTTAAGGTACGTAAGTAACAGCTAAGACTAAAGCGTGAAGGAGCGCTGTTGCTGCTGGCATGATCGGTGTGTGACTGGTGGAACGGGCCGGTGGTCAATGCCTTAAGTAGTCCAGGTGGGCGTGGCCGTGCTAGACGAACAGATTTAGGTAGTTTGAAAATTTCATTGTACCTGACGTTGATGATCGGTGCTTATTTCCTTATTTTCAGTGCTTCTGCTATTTTTATTGATGTTCTGTCCGAATGTGCCTGAATTATACTAAATGCAGGGAGAAATCAGTCCAATGGAGGTGGTTCCGTTTGGTGATCATCTCTGAAATGCTTGAAGAATACCGGTGCTGCTTTGCTCTCCGTTCCAGCGTGCAGGTCGTGTGCCCAATGTATGTAGCATTTCAGCTATCATGTGTACATGTGAACCTGCAGACCACGCCCACGCGCTGGAGGTCCGGTACTGTCGGTCTGGTGTTGAAAAACGCTGCAAGTTTCCGAGGTTTGTAATATGGCTGCACTACTATTTTCTTCGTTGGATCAGTAGACTGGATATGTTGCGAGATGATATTATTTTAAAAAGTCAGAGTTTTTTCTATAGGAGCTCAAGTTATGAAGTTCTACGTAAAGGTTAACTGTTTCTTCGGTGCTGTGCTGGTTGTTGTGGTGTCTGTCCAGCCACGCCCAGCCAAACAACTGAATGCGGCGAAAAAGAAAATCAATGAAACTATCCGTCCACTGGAAAAGTTGCATCGGGCCACCTACTACAAGCTCAAACGTACCGGTGATTACAAGTTTGGCCATCTCTACGGACTACCGAAAATCCATAAGAACAAACACAACCCTCCGCTCCGACCCATCATAAGCAAGTCTGGAACTGCCACACACGAGGTTGCCCAATGGCTCAACCAAATCATCCGTCCGTTCATCAACCAGAAACATATGCTTTCGTCCAGCGGCCAACTTCTCATCGACTTAGATTCACTTACAGTAAATCGCACTGATAAAGTAGTCTCACTAGACGTTCAATCTCTCTTTACAAACGTACCCGTCAATGAAACTATTGAAATCATTATGTCACGCGTCTGCCATCACCCATCACTCCCGCCACCTCTATGTCCGAAAGAAGTTTCCAAGAAACTATTGCTAACCTGCACAACAGAAACGCCATTTGAACACCTTGGACAGCCATACCTCCAAACAGATGCTGTGAGCAAGGGAACACCTTTGGGACCGACTTCTATACGTCGCACCTTGAAGAAAAGCTTTTGTCACAAGAAAAAAAAAATCAAACCCGAAATATTACAAGCGATACGTAGACGACATCATGGCCGTATTTTCAAACGCAAATCACCTTCAACTGCTTCAAAAGAAGACTGCACAGCAGCTCAGCTCTCAAGTTTGCCCATGAAGAAATGGAAGATATCACGTTTCATTTTTTAGACGTTCGCATGCATTTTGCCACATCCGTCTTCATTAAACCTACTGATAATGGATCTTACACCCACTTTAACTCACAGGTACCTCTACCCTATAAAAAGTCAATGACAAAGATACTCATTCATCGAGCCCTGAAGTATTGTTCAACTTGGGATACCTGCACTGCTGAAATCAAGCGGATAAAACAAGTTTTAACTAACAATGGCTTCCCTCTTAGGATCTTAAAACAAAATAGTGAAGACGTTAATGGACAGATACGACATCAACCACCACAGCATCGAAGAAACAGTTAACCTTTACGTAGAACTTCACAACATGAGCACCTATAGAAAAGACTCTGACTTTCTAAACAATAGTATCTCACAACACATCCAGTCTACTGATCCAACGATGAAAATAGTAGTGCAGCCATATTACAAACCTCGGAAACTTACAGCGTTCTTCAGCACCAAACCGAAAGTACCGGACCTCCAGCGCGTGGGCGTGGTCTACAGGTTCACATGTACACATGATAGGTAGCTCAAATGCTACATACATTGGGCACACGACCTGCGGGCTGGAACGGAGAGCAAAGCAGCACCGGTATTCTTCAAGCAGCATCTTCAAGCACTTCAGAGATGATCACAAAACGGAACCACCTCCATTGGACTGATTTCTCCCTGCATTTAGCATAATTCAGGCACATTCGGACAGAACATCAATAAAAATAGCAGAAGCACTGAAAATAAGGAAATAAGCACCGATCATCAACGTCAAGTACAATGAATATTCAAACTACCTGAATCTGTTCGTCTAGCACGGCCACGCCCACCTGGACTACTTAAGGCATTGACCACCGGCCCGTTCCAACAGTCACACACCGATCATGCCAGCAGCAACAGCGCTCCCTCACGCTTTAGTCTTAGCTGTTACTTACGTACCTTAAACTTACCAACGAATGTAATCATGTACCTTACTTATTGTGCTTCATTTTATTTCAGACTAGATAGCTACATACCTGATGATGGCCCCAGTAGTAGATGGCCGAAACGTTGCGTTTTATATAGCATGCGCTTACTTTTACTCTAGAATTGTTCTTTTTAAAATCAGCAATGAACAAAAATGTGTTTTTAGAAACGTGGAGAAATCTAGTCTAGGTAATGTTAGGTTACGTAAGGTAGTTTTGGGTTAGGTTTCGTTAGGTTAGGTCATGCAAGGCTAGCTTAGGGTGGTTAAGTTAATTAAAGCTAGGTTAGATAAGTTAAAGCTAGGTTAGATAAGGCTAGGTTAGATAAGGCTAGGTTAGATAAAGCTAAGTTAGGTTAGGTAAGGCTAGGTTAGGTGAGGTTTGGTTAGGTGAGGCTAGGTTAGGTTATATTAGAATACAGTTTGCCCTCTCCCTGTTACCCTGTTATTCACTAATAATTCTTGAATGAAGTGTTGGATCACTATGGTATTTCAACACAAAGCCTCTTACACCCTACCTAATTTATGGCCCACATAGCATATTGCTATAGCCTATGTGTTTACAGAGGCGTTTACTCGTGTACCGTACCTATATTAAGCTGGAGCCAGGCAGTCGCTTCTACACATTCGGACGACGCGGCCACATCTCTAAAACACCCGCCTCGTCTGAATGTGGAGACGTGACTTCCTGGCATAAGCTTAAGATAGGCTTAATACACACGAGTAAACTCCTCTGTAAACACATATGGCAATGTGCTTTGTGGGTCATAAATTAGGTAGGGTGTAAGAGGCTTTATGTTAAAATACCATAGCGATTCGATAATTCGTTCAAGAAATATTAGCAAAAAACAGTGTAACACCGCCAGTGCAAACTGTAATAGGTTAGGTAATATTAGCTTAGGTGACGTTAGGTAAGGCTAGGTTAGGGTAGGTAAGGTTAGGATATGGTAGGTTAGATTAGGTAAGGTAACGTTAGGTTGGGTAAGGCTCGGTTAGGTTACTTTAGTTAGTTATAGTTATGAAGTTTTAGCTTCCGTTTCCGAGCAGAACGATATCTTAGCCATATGTCACCAAGAGCCCAAAATTGACATTTTGGTTTTTTTTCAACAGACCTTGCCTACCTAACATTACCCGACGGTCAGAACCTTTTTCTAAATACCCAACTTTTGTACGTAAGCAATTTCAACCCGACTTAACCCGAAATTTGGGGGTGTACCTGACACGTCAACTTTGGGCTCTTGGTGACACAATACAGAGGAAAGTGCAAGGGACATTTAGTATGCCAATTTAGGTAAAGCAGGGCTTGGTTAGGTTAGGCAAGGCTAGGTGAGGTTAGTGAAGGCTAGGTTAATAAGGTTAGGTTAGTTAAGGGTAGGTTCGGTTAGGGTAAGCTAGGTTAGGTAAGGCTAGTTAAGGTTAGGGTAATTAGTAATAAAATCAGACCCTCAGAACAACTGTCACACCAGTCTTTCCCACCTGTACATTTGTCATCACAATATTCCTTTCCTGTACAATTGTCACCCTAATATTCCTCACCTGTAGTGAACAATTGTCACTCCAAATGCCTTTGGGGTGACAATTGTACAGGTGATCCGTCATCCATACACAGCCACTCATCATAGCTATGTCTTCATTGATCCCCGATAATGGAACTTCACCTTTCCATTCCTCTCAGCAACACCGTAGAAGTATACAACTTGTCATCTTTCCTGCCTTTCCCACTCATATCATCTCCAATCGAAATCATCTAGCGTCTACAAAGTAAAAGCCCAGCCAAACACACCAGGCCACACAGCCTCCAAAGTGCAATCTCACTCAAGAGTCTTACTTTCTCAGTAATCTCAATAGCAAGAATTATAACTTCAAACTGACCCCTGGGGCCTAGCCAACAATAACTAAAATTTGATTCATAAAAATCATTCAAATAAAATAGTTTCTCATACAAACTAGTTTTATAACTATGTATTTCAAGCATTTCCTAAAAGTGCAGTATCTTTAGTGCCGGCAGGCCGACGTATCAGTAAAGACGTGGTAAAAGGAAATGTGTACAATCCAAAATTCATAATCTCATAATTTTAGAAATCAAAAGAAAGAAAACAGAGATGAACAAAGTCAAAGTCTGAAAGAGACAACAGCTCCACTCCCAGTAGGTAGGTATCTTTGTACTAGAAGACAAGACTGTGTTCACAGTAGAAAATGGGCATTCATGTTAGAAAAATAAGAGATGATTTTTTTGCAACAAAGAAACAATAAGAGCAACTTAGGAAGGCTCAGTACTCACGGAACAAGGAGCAGCACAAGAATGACAGGTTGGAAATGCGAATGAGCGCACAGTGGCCGCATCGCTGGTGTCTGCCTGGTGGACGATGAGCGGCTCACTGCAGCTGCTGCTGCGACTGCCGCGATACTGCGGCTGCTGTGGTGGAGGTGAGGTGCAGTTGGAGGCGTACTGAGATGTGCTGTAGTGACGCTG
>LQNS02278160.1:2067083-2083388 GCA_001587735.2 Parhyale hawaiensis
GGCTGGCAGCAGCTAGAGGCGGCAGATAACCGGCTGGCAGCAGCTAGAGGCGGCAGATAACCGGCTGGCAGCAGCTAGAGGCGGCAGATAACCGGCTGGCAGCAGCTAGAGGCGGCAGATAACCTGCTGGCAGCAGCTAGAGGCGGCAGATAACCGGCTGGCAGTAGCTAGGGGCGGTAGATAACCGGCTGCAAGCAGCAGTCAACAAGACTGACGCTCAAACACTTTCGGCAAGCCAGCATAAAAGCCAGGACCTAGTCTACAGTAAATCTGGGTGAAGCCAACAAAAAGTGCACAACATACATGAATTTAACTTCAAAATTAAGGAAACTGTGCTTACAGCATAGATCAAAAGAATGACCTGAACAATGCCAAGTAGAGGATTTCCACAACCACTCAGGAATGGGACCAAACAATTCGATGATGTAGCTTTTCGCTGCGTGAGCTCAGTGATATGCTACGGTCGCCGTATGACCAGGCGTGTATATAAGAGGAGCTCCCTTACTCTGCCCTCCTCTCCTTAGTGTTTAATGCTGGTGCCTTCACAGATCATACAATCTTTTTACTTTTCCTTCGCCACAAGCATCAAAATTTCACAATGACCAAAAAAATGCCACAATTGGCCACCATAGTCAAAATCGCTAACAACAGCCAAAATTGTCCACAACTCCCACAATTGACACACGCCCACCACATCGGACAAAATTTCCTTCGTGGCCAAATTGCAACGAAAGCCCTAAACGCCAAAAATGGCCAAAATTTCTGCAATAGTTCGGAAATTGTCGCTGTATACAGTACGCTGAATTAGCTACGCCACAAAGGCTACAGGGACAACAGTGACCACATTGACCATAGTAAACAAAGAGCGGTTCGACAGCAGGGATTTCTCCGGTGCTTACCCGTTCTTTGCTAATTATCGGCGATAGCCTGATATAATGAATCATGGGTGAGGAGAAGAAGGAAATAAATGCTGCTGCAACTAGCTGTTCCAGGTCAACTAAGCTTCCTGGTAGAGACGCTCGAGTGGTCAGAGACCAGTCTCGCAAATAGCAAACGAAAACTGCACTCACGCTAACAACCTAACGTTGCGACAAAGCGCTAATGCGGGCATTTAATATACCTATAGTGAAGTGTGCTTACACAGGTGCTTGAAACACCTCTCTGCCGGGGGCTCCGCCCACTGTTTTGTCTGCCGCCCGCCTCCAGTACTGTTACGTGATAGCTACATCTCATGAATCACTTTCAAATGAGACACGTTTAGTGAACTTAGTTGATTAGGGAATATGCAGTACATTCTAAGCTCCCCGATCGTAAGTTGTTATTACTTGCTGGAACTTGTAAAAATTTCACACAACGAACACAATGTTCTTCAGTGATATCTCTGACCCATATGATCCAAATTTTTTTCTTATCTAATACTGAAGGAGCCGGGGTAAATTCTACAGAATTGTTCTTCAATTATAAGCCCTCGGACCCGTATCGTGCACACGAAGGTTGAAAAATGTTCGAACTCAGGCAGTAAATTTTTTACCAATGATCTGCATGCAGTAGCAGCATAAATTTTGGGCTTTACTCTTTCTCCTACTGATCTCTTCCCGGTTCGTATCAAGGATACCTCAAAGACGACCTAATTTTCCTCCTATCAAATACTAATGAATGCCTCACGGTGATACTAAATGAGTGACAAGCGGAGTTATGATATGGAGGTTCCACTATCCACGCTGCCAGACTTCAACTGGCGGAACCAGCCGCAGCCAGTCGCCTGCCGTAGGCGATCGCCTGCTGCCCATAACCAGTCTTCTGTTGCTACTGGTTGCAGCCATCCACTGCAGGTTCAGCCGCCCCATTCACTTCAAGTCAAGGCCGCAGCCAGCCACTGCTAACTTTGCCTCCTGGTCCCGCTCACTAGGAAGCGCTGATCTTGCAAGCGGTAGCGGTGCAGTGACCAGTTTGTGCGCTGGCTGCCGGCCCGCAGACACAAGGCGCGTTAGAGGGTTGATTTATCAGTGTATGCTGTCAAGGAGCGCAATGTGGAGAAATATTCACTTTACTTTGCTTAACATCACCAGCAGTTACTGAACTGGCTGACACAACATATCACGATAAGCATTTTTCTTCAGCTCAATATAAACATAAAACTTAAAAGATGAGAGTGTTTCAGGTCTTCCATAGCTACGTGAGATAGGATACAATAGGTAGCCTATTTGTGGGCATAAACTTCAAAAAGCAGTACCTACTTGCAGCCTGGTAAGAGATTGCAGATAACAGTGAAATGAATGCTTTCCGTAGATTAAGCACCGGAATATTTGGAATGCAATGGTAAAGTTTAACGTGTGTCTGCAACAGATACAGCAAAAACATCAACAGTCAAGACACTTGGCATAGTAGGTGTCACTCGTAAATTTTCGAAACCATTTAAATAGAAGTAAATTAGGAACTTTTACACGCTTCTGTATGTGGATTGGAGACAACAACGCACTAGGAGGCGGAGTTGAGCACGCACGTCAGTTGACTGAGGTGCGTAATCGCCTTAAGGCGAGAGGGCGAGCTGGCACGGAAGCGCTTTGGTTCTCTTGCCACTCACTCATGAGTCTTTGGAGGGCAAGAACAACACGGCTCTATGTTAAAAGATTTGGAAGGCAAGAACAACACAGCTCTATGTTAAAAGATTTGGAAGGCAAGAACAACACCGCTCTATCTTAAAAGATTTGGAGGGCAAGAACAACACGGCTCTATGTTATAAGATTTGGAAGGCAAGAACAACACCGCCGCTCTACGTTGAAGAAACAAAAAGCTACCAAAGCTCAACTGGAACAACGTGCAAGAAGAGCAACCAAAGCTCCAACAGCACCTGACCTGCACCGCGGTTCATGGCACAGTAGTAGTTAAGTTTACATAGAGATAGAGCTTCTATTGCAGAGCAAAATTTTATCCATATAGGCACTTACATTAGCTCACTCAGCACTTTCATTTCAGAGCACGACTGGTGGGGTAAATATTTTCATACTAAACGTCAGACTAAGAAAGAGAAGAATCTTATAGGACGAGCAAAGAGGGACAATACGACGGAGCTGCGCAAAGGAACAGCACGTTAGCAAAACAAAAAAAAAATAAGAGTGTAACGGAGATGTTTAGGCCTAGAAGGAAGTTGAAGGAACACAGTACCAAGCGACAGCATGAGACACAGCACGGCAGTAGTTTCACATGAGAGGAGCAACATACACGTCGCACGAGCAGCATGGTGCGGAGTCGGTCCTCAGACAAGAGAGAGCACATGCTGTTGTCGGGAAAAAAAGACTTCAGGAGCTTCGGCAACGCCAGTACCGCGGCGTCGGAGAGGTTATACCGGTGAGCAAACCCGCTGAGGCGCAACTCCATGTTCTTGCTGCACTTCACCTCTCGCTCCTGAACAAACCACGAAAAGTCATCCTATAGTTACGGCTTAGAATACACGACAAAAATTCAAAACTTCATCAAGAAAGAAGTACCACACAAAGCTGTAATTTTTTTCAACACAATGCCTACTTAATGGAAAGATAGAATGACAGTTACAGTTGAATAATTTATATTATTTACTCTATTTAGAACGGCCAAAACTAAAGGACAGTTTAGATAAAAAGTGAAACTTGTATCAATAAAAAACAAAAATTAATCATCTAAAAATTACTAGATAGACCTTCACTTTCACAAACAGCATCAGATCTTCCACCAAAAGGCTCAAATAGCTCGTGGCAGTCATCAACACTCATTTTGGCCCGTTCCTCTTGCCAAGTCTTCGACAAATCTTCCTTGTTTGTTGGGTTTCCGACCATTACATTCACTCTGATAGCTTTCCAGAGGTTTCCGATAGGACTAAAGTGGGAAGTATGTGCGGTAACACCACCAACTCATGAGCTTGCACTGCAAAGTAACTCATGACACGTTTGGCTTCGTGACAAGAGGCGTTATTTTGCATACACAGGCCTGCTGTACTTCTTATGTCCGACTTTCTCATAATACGCCTCGCCAGGTCCGGCATAGTATTTATGGCTGGCAGCATTGACACAAGAGTGCGGCCTATCCAAAGGCGCTGTGCCTGAATGAGCGAAAGCCTTACACACAGTTGAGGCTCCCTACTTCGGCACAAATAAGTTGTTCCAAAAAAGTAAATGAAAGAGGCATACAGCATGCCAAGCTAAAAGTGAAGCCTCTGCACAAGGGTGCTCCCACGCATGATCAACGCGCGTGGGCACCGCAAGTAGGAAAAGGGCAGGAAGAGCAGACTCAAGCACCATTAGTAGAATGAAAATGAAAGGAAGCAAAATAAGAACAGAAGACAGACGTAGAAGACGAAGCTAAAAGTAACCAATTATGGGGAGCGTTACTCCCCATAATATAGAATAGGCAAACTTAGAGAATCTGACCCTAAGGCCGAAAGTCCATCTCATGCCTCCTGAGGCGAAAGGAGGCATTGTAATATCAAAAAGCCAATACACTTCCGGAATCAAACTTGCCACGGTAGCAGCATGCTTACGTTGGCAGCTCACAATCCTTGACTAGCTGGTTCGATGACAACCCAGGCACGGGATCTCTTTGCTGGTCTACGTGCGCTGACTCGGCAGTTGCGTGCATGCACTGCGCCGTGGTGGAACTAGCCATCCTCAGAGATGAGGGGGTGGGGGGTCGCGGATCATTGGAATCTTCCGTCAAATTGGCGCCATAGTTCTTGGTGATCCGTGATCGACTGCAGCCGACTTACTCCTCTGGGGCCAGTGGGCATAGATCCGCAACACAAACCAGTGTGTGTGGGTTTCCCAGTTGAGGGTGCGGTCAAAGTTGACTTTACCTTTAGGAGTACACCATTCATTTAGTCGTTCACCACGTACAATAATTTATTTCTATCATTGTAAAAAAATTTTTCTGCCTTAATCACTGAAGGAACAAGTAACATGCCTAGTTGCAGGCCAGTCTAGAAACTTCATTCTTCCTTCCGTGGGCTTCGTAGAAACTAGGCCAATGAGGGAAACCTGTTGCATTGGTCTTCCTAAACACACACATGCCGTGTTAATAATTTTCTCCGAAAATGGCTGTTGACTTAGAACAGGATTTCGAAGCCGTGCGCTGGGCGATCGTGTCTTCTCTTGCCGATGTCTTCATGTTCAGCCAGTTTTACAGTGAGTCGATGTGCTACCAAAATCATCATACAATGTTACTGTTCTGCCTATAACACTCTTTGACGGATTCACTTTTTCAGCAAGCTCTCTAGTACTAAGATCATGGCAACATCAGATGCCATGAGAGACCAAACCAATTTACTGAATGATGTTTGGCCACGGCGTTGTACGGTTCACTATTCATAAACTGGCTCCTAGGTCTTTTTTCGCTATGGGAACATCAAGAAAATTGGTTTGACAGAATGGATTAATTAGTAAATTTTTAAAAATTGTCCCTTAGTTCTGGCCACTTTAAATCGGAAAATAAAATTAATTCAGATACAGTAAAATTTAATCCTTTCTTTTGAAATGTAGCTATTAAAAATCTACTGTGTAATATGGTAGAGCCCTTACTCCCTTCTGCGATAAGATATATAGATAATTCAAAACTCCATACATCAATATTAAGTTGTTCCGAGAGAGAAAAAGGAAGGAACATTTAGTAGCTATATCAAGTCTCAAGATAAATGTGAAACCCATGCACCAGGGTGATCCAACACAGTATCAACACGCATGGGAACATCAAGCCGTGAAAGAATAAACGAAAGTAAGATCAGCAGGAGTATGAAGTCGGAAGCAAGCAATATGGGCACGAAAGACAGTCGTCCTGATGGCCTAGCTACTGGCTAAGGTAACCTACAAGGTGCCATCTCTCTGGGGGCGCTGCTCTCCAAAATATAGAAAGGGCAAACCTAACTAGCCTAACCCTATGGTCTATGGTTCATCCTATTCCTCCTGAGGGATTCTGTCGAAATTGAACGTGAGGTCTTTTGCTTCGATGTATCGACCTTTGATTTTGGCCGCAACTGTAAATATAAAATCTAAACAGGGTATAAATGTACATTTACACGTTCCATATGTGTCACGTCAGAAGACAATATAAACATTACCATCCTAGATTCAGGTTTGTAGCTATACTCATAGTTCATGAAAGTTTCACTTACATGTAACACTGTGATACTTCCTGGACATGCAATCATGAGCTGAAGATACGCAAAGCCAACATATCAGCAAGTCCACGTAATGACAGAACACAACAAACCTTAATTGACTCAGCCATTTTCTTCTTATGATAAGGAGTGACAGCGTGGCGCTTGAGATGAGTCAAACCTCCCCTGAGGCACTTGCAGCAGGCGAGGCAATAGGCCACAGTGGGGTCTGAAGGCGCGGGGGAGAGCCACCCAGCAAATTCTTTGGTGCTCTCCCAGCGCGTCTTGTACTTCTGGCGGTACCACTTTAGGCATTTCCTGGGCTCCTGCTCACCCTCGTCATCATTATCTTCGCAGCTGTTGTCAATGTTCCCTCCCTCTGCCTCTTGCTTCACGAGGCATTTGCTTCGTGAACTGCGACTTCGACGCTTCAGCTGTACCTTCTTTTGTTTGACTTTACGTTTCTTCTTCTTGCAGCTAAATAAACGGAAGAGAGCATTAGAAAATAAAATTAAATGTTCTAAAGAGCACTTTTCACTGCTACATTGTAGGCAGAGTACCTTTCTTGTTATCACCAAGACCCATGTAGTCAGAGGCTTTTCTAGTTTACGACCGCTTGGACTTGTCACACTCATTGTGCGGCAAGTAACGTACTCAGATATTCTTGCTAGACTTCGATCCAAATTCCGATATTTTTTTTAATTTGGTCCAAGCTCAAATTTAATATTTTTATCGCAGCTGCAGCTGCACCTGCAGGCAGTACACATAACTAATTGGCACGAATAGCCACACTTGCTGCAGCAGGTAAGGCGGTGGGCAGCGAGGCGCGAACGACGTACGGAGGTGGACGGAAAGGGTTGGGCGGTGGAGGAATCCTGCAAGGTTGATGCGTGTGTCGGCAAGGAACCAGAGCCAGCAGTAAATGCTGTCTGCTAAGGAGGTCGAGAGACTCTCCGAGTAAGAGCAGCTGTCACTGATGGTAAAAATGACTGCATGACGCCGCACAGTGTGAGCCTGATTTTTAACGTAATTGGCCGAGAGATGTGGAAATCAAACTGGGGACGCATAGCCTACGGGATGACGGAGTGAATGAGGGGTCTATAAGTTAGGATCAACGTTTCCTTTTGCTGGGGCTGCGTAAGTGAAGACGGATCGAATGAGGGCCATATATGTTATGATCCACGTTTCTTTATGCAGGCCAGAGCTAATACCGGTAGGGCTCTGAAGATCCGCAGCCTGGAGGACGCGCAATTTAGGATTTCCATGATGTACTTAGAGAATAGTTGAGTTGTGGGTCCCAATGGACACCCAGTATTTTTGGAGCAGCTGTCAACGGAGAGAGGATATTTAAGCAAAGTGACACCGTGTTCGTGCTCACCTCGTAAGTATTCGTCGAGTAAAGTGTGGGCTTAGTTTCCGGGACCGAGAGAATGAGGTCGTTCTCGGCGGCCCAATTGGCGATCTCAGCCGCACGCGATGAGTCTCTCGGTCGCACGAGCCACGTTTGTGTCAGTTCTCTTCCTCGACAGAGAAGTCGTCGGTATAGGATGCGGCCAGGGCAGCAGACGTGGTAAATGAAATGAAGTGGTTGAAGAGCAGGGGGATATCAGCGTGCTTTGAGGAGCGTCACAATGTATGTGGCGGAAGGTTGAGGTGGCCGACCCAAAGCAGCAGTAGGCCGTCCCACCTCTCAAGTAGGACAGCCAACAAACTACATGATTAGGGCAGTGACGATAAGCTCTAATAGACGGAGAAGTCGGTGATAGCTCCAAAACAAGAAAAAACTCAAACGTAACGCTGTAACAGTTACACAACCTGCGGAAGCAGTTCACTGTAGGAGCCTATAGCTACTTATTACAATTTGCTGTTTTAGAGTTATTATCGACTTCTCAGTCTATAAAAGCATTCTGTCACAGCTTTTTTATGATTAGCGTAAAGGCCTGGGTTGGCTCAAGAAGTTTCTTGAGGTTGACTGTGTCGTAGGCCTTGGAAAAATTCACTCTTAGTCAGCAGTCTGCATGGGAGGCTGAGTTCCGTTGAAGTCCTCTGTCGAAGTCGTGGATCAGTCGGACGTGAAGCCATGCTGATGATCAGCAGTAGCTAGGCAAGGCAACGGATCGTTGGGGAAACAAGAGCATCACAAGCAGCTTAGGTGCCGGACATAGCATGGAGGTGGTGCGGTAGGAGTCAATTTCGCCTGTGGGCTAGCCTGATTTGGGAAGCATGATGATGGCGGCCAAAGATCAAAAGGATGGGATACAGGCCTCTTGTAAGGACAAGTTGAGCATCAGGCACAAGATACCCAGACCTTTGAATAATAGATTCCGCAAAGGAAAATGGTGAGACCATCTGAGTCAGATGCAGTGGAATTTTCGCTTCGAAATAGCGCCTTCTGCAGATCATCGACGATGAACGGAGCACACGATCTGTCCAAGGGGTGACACTGGCCGGCGGATACGACGATGCAATTTCTACGTACAGGGGAATTGGCAGTGGGGCACTGAGAGGGTAAAAAAGCGGAATAACTGTGGTGAGATCGCCCGATCCGAACTTCCCAAAAAGGTCGCCCCATCGAATTGGTTGATACGGATCTCTCCGGCACGTTTGCCCGAAAGGAACTTGCTACATGAAATGGAAGACGTTGAGTATGGTGGCCACAGCGCTCCACAGTCTTCACCCAGGCTTACCTGCCAGCCTTAGAGGTTATCGTACAGATCTACTGACAAACATTTCTTGAGGAACCTCTCAAGGTTTGGTGGCCCTGACCGCGGACCAAGGCCCGCTTGCTGCCGGAAATATTGGGGACATAGTCCTTCACTCTACCAGCAATGATGCGATGCTTACCGACTGCTACACGCATGACGAACGATTCTCCTGAAGCCGAACTCGTCGAAGGAAGCAGAGTAGGAAGGGGCAGGCTACCAAACGCCACCTTGTCTCCCCGCTCTGAACGAGTCCCTTTCCGCTTCGCCAAAGTTGGCAAAATGCGAGGTACCAAGGGACACGGGGAGAGACTGTTGAGAGGATAATAGGGAACTGGTGTGAAGATAGGGCAACAGAGGTGCGCCACTCAGGGTCGAGTGGCCGGTAACACTCGAAAAGGAGAGGAAAACGAGAAATGGGGAGGGAGGTGAGTGGGGCATTTGCAACTGAGGATGAATAGCTCACTGGAGGATCTGGCCTCATGAAGCGCCTTGCCTCTACCGGTGGAGCGCTGACTGTCTGGCGGGGACCAAAAGGGAGGGTGGGCGTTGAAATCCCAAGACACGACACGTTAGATGTCTGGAGAGTTCAAAAGAAACAGAGGGATAATCGGCGAAACAGAAGGACGAAACAAGAGAAGTAGCTATTGCAAAAATCTAGTTAACTGAAAGTCGAGGCAACTCTCACGCCCTGCATCTCGAAAACCTCACCATCGGGATGCAGGCTCCAGGTGTCCAATCGGCAGACCAGCTCGAGGCACTAGGGAGACCCGAGCACTGCTGGTGGACTCAGTAGCCGCAGACACCGCACTGGAACGACCAACCCCATTGACGTTGTAGCTGCACGCACAGCAAGGGAAGTCAGCTGCAGGGGCAAGGTTGGGGTGAATCGCGGCTTTAAGCAATAACAACGCCGGAAGGCGGCCCCTGGGCGCTCTGAAGCGGTAGAAGGGGGTTGACACAGAGTGGGCAGAGGATGAACCGGGTGAGCCAACCCGGCCCTCCCATGTGAGAAAAATGAGGTAGGAGGGAAAGCAGAACCCGGAATGAAGAAGAGGAAAAGGAGAGGTCGCAAGGTTGCTGGGCTGAGCACAGTTTGCCTCGCAGCAGACATCGCTGAGATGAGGCGGCGAGAATGCGGTGCTCTTCAGCTATGTGGTTTCAAGTGCTTGTTGAGCGCATAGAAACAGATTCAATCGTTACATATGACTACAAAACTGCTAGCGATAGATCACTGGCAATTGCGGACCCCATTCCTAGGCAGAAACTCAAGAGCCAAATGTCAGGACAACGCCGGATAAGAATAACACTAAATATCACTATGGGCCTTAAGATATCCCAATACTATCCACGTTCTTCCAGGCTCCAAGAACTTTGTAGAGAAAACAACCAAAATTCACCATAACAAGGCCGAAGACCAGCAGGAAGAGACAATAGGTAAAATTTGATTTGGTTCAGGATGTGATCCAAACTTGTCCCTCAAAGAAACCCATTATCACTCAGGGTTTCTAAATATGCAACAAAACTTTCAGGCAAAAACCATGCTATGCTCATTTATAAGGTTACATAATTCCAGGCAGACACCAACTGGGAGCAGGGAGCCCGAGAAATCTAACAGGCTCAGATCCTCGAGGACCTGACGTTTGTAAAAATGAGAAACTTGAAGAAATTTCTTGGGCCGAACTCTTTAGGACATGACCTGAAGTAAAATAAAATTAATGAGAGAATTGTGAGAAAATCGAGGCTACCTGCACTCTCTAGTAATTTACCATGTAGACATTGTTACGCAGTACGCTCGAGATCGTGCTCACCTCACCGAGACCAGCTGCAAACTGCTGGCGACCCCGGCACAACCGCAGACGTCGCGAGCCCGTGACGTCACATGCCACGAGGCGATCCACACCGAGACCACGCCCACACTACGCTAGACGTCTAACATTCTCCCAGTGTTTCCTCTTTTCTCTAGATGGACACAAGGTAGACATCTTTATTCATAGACGAGTAAAAACCGGCTTCATTAAAAATCCCCAGCGTTTCATCAGTGAAGGATAAAATTTTAAAATTTCGTCATGCAGGGTTAATTTTTGTATGTAGCTACTGTACATGGCAGTTGTAGATCTAACCGTTAACGGCGGAGATAAAAGGTCCGGGATCGGCATCTCTTTTTGGTAAGCACGTTGGCCAGCTAATGAGTAGACTATACCCATGAGACGCTGTGGATCTCACCACGCCCAACCATACCTCGTAAAGCGCCATATTGATACGCAGCAACTTATCTTCCACTAATTTCGTTGAATACATCGCATCGATGAGCGACCTGTAGTCCACATAGCACTGCACAATAGGACGATTTGGTCCCAGGTACATGCTGCAAAGGACCATGCTTGGGCAACTTGGACAACACATTACGCGTCATCCATGATGCGACGAACACTCGCAGCTAAGACAGAGTTCAGTCGTTCACAGGCGCCATTACACCATGGACAATATGCAGCGGTGCACAAAATGCAAATACCGATCTGCTCACCAAGGCTCCTCACCTTCTCGTAGCTAAATTCTCTTCCATTACCAGAAAGAAGAACTTAAGCTGGAGCAGCAAACATCGTAATCCACGAAGTAAATAGTGCCCTAACCACGGTGTCGGCTGCTTTGTCTATGATTACGGCTGCAGAACAAAAACTTGTAGCCAGATCGACAAAAACTATAAAAAAAACATACGCGCTGATACATCACTAGATCCATGGTCACCGTCACATTGAATCTAGACGCAAGGGGACAGCTCACAACAGGCCGGGAAGGACTTTTTTAAAGTTGATGCACATATCACATCTCTCGGAGACACGATTTACAGCTCTCACCAGCTCACTGTCCCGCCTCTTAGCGTTCTTCAGTAACTTCTTCAGCTCATCAGGTGCCGGATGTGCGAACTGCTTATGAGGTTTTAATGCCACGCAGTCTACACTTTCGAAAGATGCTCCCACCAGAACCTAACAGATTCACTGGTGGCTGCACGGTAAATAGGCAGAACGCAATGCCCTAATGAAGTCATCTGCAATTTTATGGTTTCGCCGAACACTTTAACTGTATCCGCATTCAGATCAATTATCATGCCGGCCGCTTCATGGACAACTTGCTGAGCAGCAGAGGTATGTTACTATCAATAACATCAGTCCGAATGCGAACAGGTTTACCAGCAAGGACAAACGGAAAGACTATAAACTTTTTTGACGCGAGTTGCTTACCATCACCAAACCTAAAAAACTGGCGATGAAGCCACTTCGGTAACACTGGCCCGCTCGTCCTCATTCAAGGTTATCGAGAAAACACTGCAACCATGTTTCAACACACACAGTACGTGAACAGCCAGGGTCCAATACAATCGACTCGATAGATTCGCCCAGAAGACTATTAAGCTTCGGTTCATTGTCCGAAGCCATCAAGGTAATATAGCACTCCTCTGACTTGGCGGCATCTTCGGCCTAAGGGCAGTCCCTTACCCAATGTATGGTAGAACACACGATGCATGTGGTGATACGACCATCCTTGCCAACTGGATTGCGTCCTTTTGCTTTACCACGCTAAAATCCTCCAGACTACGCCAATCATCGTACAGAGCCTCACTATGCACTAGGTCAGCCTTCACAGTTTCTAATTTAAGCGGCTGCTCCTCACGAGCCGGAGAGGCCATAGCCCCACCACTCTTGGTAAATAGCCTTTTCAATGTAGTCTTCATGTTCTCAAAATTCGTGGAGGTAGTAGTAGAAAGTGCCAACTGAAACTACATATCACTCAGATGACAACTCTTCACCAAGCGACACGCCGTGACACCCTCGGGAAGACTGACATCACATTCCTTCAGTTCATTATACCCTTGAGCAAATTCACTCATGAACTGATTGATGCTGTCAGTTGACTCACCGGTAGTTCTCGAAAGCCAAATAGTTCATAAACACTCTCCAGTTTTCATCTTGAACGAACACGCGGTCAAGCTTTTCAAGCAAGTTTTCAATGCCGTTATCAGTTTTCAACTCGTTGACTGTCAGCTCTGAGGTAGCCCGGCGTGCCCGCCCGTCCAACGACAAATGCAGAGCTATCGCCATATTCCTTTATCTAGGTCGGTAAGCTCAGTCCATAGAAGAAGATCTTTCTTCCACTGTTCATGTCGCCTTCATGAAACACGGGCGGTGATTTAATGCCAGCTTCAACCGAGGTCATATCTGGTGTACAATACGACGTCTTATTTCACCAATAGCAATAACCACCTAACTTTTGGTAGTTAACCATGCTCTTCTACCAAGTTATGCACTACGCTCGAGAAGGTGCTCACCTCACCGAGACCAGCTGCAGACTGCTGGCGAGTGGCGACCCCGGCCCAACCACAGAGGCACAGACTCACAGAGGCACAGACGTCGCAAGCCCATGACGTCACAGGCCACGAGGTGATTCACACCGAGACCACGCCCACACTAGGATAGACGCTTAACAGATATCACTGGAGCAACTCTTCAAAATTTAGGACCTCAATTTGAAGTGAGGTGTAGCTAAGGCCTCGCTCAGTCTAGAAGCTACATCTGAAACGCGCCTGGTACAGTGTGCATTACCCCTCGTCCACCGGTTGATCACCGAAAGTGCTGACCGAGTCTGGTATCCTAAACCGGGTGCCAATTCTCTAGTTAACACTTGCATCGATACATGTTACTTCGAATCACCCGGAACCCGTCTGTCAGAATGGCAAGAGCTACCTGGATCCAATCATCTCCGGAGAAGTCAGTACAGTTCGAAATCAGGAAAGGGTCCAATTTCACTAGGGTAGAGTAAGCGCAACCCTGGAAACACCAAGCTAGTAGAACGTCAATGCAGTCAAGTCCGATCGAGAATTCACATTCCTCGATGCACCCCTGTGGCTTATATTAATTTGGGCGGCATTCACTACAATTCTGGCCCTAAGGAGTGAACTATAAGACTTGGCGAGAGATCATATTTCTGACCAGATTGCAGTAGTAGAGTCCAAGCCAAGAATTAAATTCAAATTATTATTATTATTTAAACTTCACGCTTGAGCGCCCCCGGACAGGTAATACAACCCAAATAAAGCATCTTGCAACACCGGAGAGCCCAAAACGCAGCTAAAGGAAATCCAGTAAGAAACCATTAACAGCTTACTTAAACGCCTGCAGGCCAATACAACCAAATGCCGATGTCGGAACAAATTGTAAACCTTAGCCGACCAAGGCACGAAGCACCGACAGAACTGACTAGTTCGACATGCGACGGCCAACAAAGTGAAAGTGTGCGCTCCGCATGCAGCACGAGTCGCTCTCCCAAATACTTTGAGGGCAGGGAGAGAAGACTACAACCAATGCCTGTTATTATTGTACACCTTATAAAACATACATAGCTCGGCTACTCTTCTCCTGTGGGACAGGTTCACCATATCGTTATCAGCGCACAGCCTGCTGGCTAAACTAACAAGTAGGTCCCATAGACGCAAGTGAGTGTCAGCAGCTGAAGCCCAGACCGGTGAGCAATACTCTAACAGAGGCAACAAAAAGCATAAAAACATCTGCGGACAACCTGTCACCAAACACAGAATTCACCTTACACAAGAGCCCAATCTTAGTGAAAGCACGTAACACCAACCTCCTAATATGCGGCTCAAGAGTAAGCTTCTCATCATAGACCACACCAAGAATCTCCAAAGAGCTAGACTTCTCAAACAAAGTGTCATCAATCTCCAGTTGGGGATGCTGCGGTACAAGTGTCCGAGACCGACTGATAATCATCGACTTGGTCTTGCTGGCATTCAGCTTCATACTCCAGGCTGAGCACCATGCACTAATGCGTGACAAATCCCTATTCAGATTGAGCGACAGCATCACCCAGGCGAGGAGCAGGTATCACTGCCATCAAAGTGGAATCATCGGCATAGTTGAACAACGTGTTTTCAAGTGAAGAGAACATGTCACTAGTATAGAGAACAAGTAACAGCGGGCCAAGCACACTGCCCTGAGAGACGCCCGACACAAACCCTACTGAGGCGCTCAAAACGCCGTCAACAGACACACTCTGCGTTCGCTCAGAAACAATATCGCGAATGATTGACAGAACACTACCACCCACACCAAAGGACTCCAGCTTGTATAATGAACCCCTATGGTTAACCCTGTCAACTGCCGCGCTAAAGTCCAACTGGACAAGGCGTGCCTCCTACCTACAATCCAGCGCAGACTGTAATGGTGTGACACCGACAACAGAGCGTCACAACAACCCAAGCCAGTTCTGTACGCAAACTGACCAGCAGCCAGCAATCCCGTAACCTCAGGGAAACGACAAAACTTACCAGCGATTAATTTCTCGAAAACCATCGACAAAATGGGCGTCAGTGTGATGGGTTGATAGGTGGCAACATGGGGCGACACCAGACCCTTGGGAATAGGAATAATATTTCCAGTACGCCAACAACGAGAAAAATTTCCTAACCATATCAGGCGCCGGAAGATCAATGCAAGCTTGGGGGCAAGAACGTCAGCCAGCTGCTTATAAAACAAAGGAAACATGGCCACCGGATCCACACCTCCATACGGATCAAGGCCCTCAAGCAGCACCTTAATTATACCAGATTTGAACACCAAAGAGGTTAAGCGAGGTTCAGGGTGGCATCCAAGAGGCAATACGATAACATCTCGGACAAAAACTCCGACCTTGCCAAGGGACCAGTAATGATGACCGCATAGGGACCAACGAGGGGCGGCAACGAAGGTTCAGTGCCGAACACTGAACCCTTTAGCTCACTCCACCAACGATGTTGATGGTCGATACTCAGCAGAGACTCCCTGGCACACAGCCTCAGATGATGCTGTGCCTCCTCATACACACGCTTAGCCTCAGCCCTACGATCAATATAGGTCTGCCACAACGTGCAGTCACGCAAACGCCGCCAAGCCCGATAAGCCGCTTGTTTAGCTTCGAAAGCTAACCGACACTGGTCGTCAAACCACGGCTTATCCCGAGACCTCACAAGAATAGTCCTCTTAGGGACAAACCTCTCCAAAATGGATACAGTTGAGTCGTTAAGCTCAGAAGCAGGAACCTCACTGTGAATAATCTGACGCCAAGGTAACGCTCTCACTGCCTGAAGAAATAGCCATCCAGTTAGCCCTGCCCTTAACGAATACCACTCTCTTGGTGTCTAAACAGGAACAACCTGATTGAGGTCCAAGGACACAGCAAGATGTGAGTGGTCTGTAGAGCCAAAAGGGGAGCCAACTGACACCGTCAACACGTCCGGGACATCAGTCGTAACGAGATCGAGACAGTTACCAGCGATATGCGAGAACCCGCGAACTAGCTAGACACAACTAGACAAGGTGCAAAAGTCCAACGCAGCCACACCATGACAATCAGTCGGTGATGCTAATCCCAATCAGTCCCTGAGTTGTGCATAACATCACCCACAAAAACAAATGCTGACTTGGGATCCGT
>LQNS02278160.1:2157146-2168945 GCA_001587735.2 Parhyale hawaiensis
TTCAGTTCTCTACTCCTGAAGTTTTGTCTTCAGTTCTCTGCTCCTGAGGTTTTGTCTTCAGTTCTTTGCTCCTTATTTTCTCTAGTGCCTGGTGCCTGCTCCTGAGGTTTTGTCTTTGGTGCCCTGCTCCCGAGGTGCCATCTTCTATTCCCTGCCGCCCAAGTGTCACGCAAGGTGCGACGTTGTAGTATCGTTGAGTTTCTCTCTTGAGTGCTAAGATGCATATATACTCTCCTAATTTCTTTCCGCGTTTTTATGGATGTATCCAAAGTTTTTGTTATAATTCTATTTGTGTGATGGCCAATATTTTACTATTCTCTTCAATGTTAAACTACTTCATTGATTATGAGTTAACAACCTCGTATTTCTCTGCATCTCTGTTATTCGTCATTGAAGACAGAAAATAAATTTTGTAAGTTGAAGAGTGTTGATCTAATGTGGGTTGTGAGAGGAACGTAGCGCAATAGCTGGCATCAACCCAACTGACATAGGTACCTACCTATTTTGTACTTGCATAATCACCTTATCTGGGCTTCTGCAAATGCTGGTATTCAGGTGTTAAGGATATTTTGAAGTTATTTTGCTGCCAACAAGTGTCGTGGTGCAAACGCGTCGGCGCTACTACTGATAATGACGTCACTGTGTTGTTAATGGACTACGGTCCAATTTTGTTGTCGCAGCGTCACTATTGCACTGACGGGACCAATCCACTCTGCAAACCAACACAAGCGCGCTGTGGTGTGACTGAGGTTGTAGCATGGCGTCTTGTTAGGGTCTGGCGTGGTAGGTTGTGAAGCTGCTCATGCTCTTCTGTATGAGTTCTCTTTAGCCTTAACCATATTGTATTTATCACGACAGCTCCGACTGTTCAGTATAATTTCATTACCTTGTGTACTCTCTGTTATGAAGTTTACTTACGTTTTCAGTTGTATGCTCCAGTGTTGTCACATGATAGTTGTGCCATACATGAAAGGTCTTGGTGTGGGTGAAGGAAGTTCCTCAAGCATCAGTAATTCAGTTTAGCTAATTCTACTCGATATTATTGTTCGTATCCGGCGGTGCACTCCAAGAGTGTGTACGTAAAGGAAGACTGCTACCATTGGTGCAGCATGGTACTCCTAGAGTGCCTATGTGCGTAGGTACGTACTCTGTAGACTGCGACCATTAGTGCAGCATGGTACTCCAAGAGTGTCTATGTGCGTAGGTACGTACTCTGCAGACTGCGACCATTAGTGCAGCATGGTTCTCCAAGAGTGTCTATGTGCGTAGGTACGTACTCTGCAGACTGCGACCATTAGTGCAGCATGGTACTCCAAGAGTGTCTATGTGCGTAGGTACATACTCTGCAGACCGCGACCTTTGGTGCATTTTTGTAGTTCCGTAACTTTTATCTTAGGGTACCATGATTAAGTCCCCCGCTGCCCGTGGGTTGTCAAAGCATTTGCTGAAGGCAGAAGTTGAGGAACAGGTGAACGGGTAGATCCTGCAATACAGTCAAGGTTTGCATTTACCATCTAGGTTTTAATTTTTTAAATAATAACACGTATAGCAAGATTTTACTTAGGTATTGTTGTACCTACTCAATTTCTGACATGCTTTGCATAACACTTGACCGGATCAGCCTAACGCTAGTTGAAAGCACTGACGAATAGCACTGGTGAAGTGTTTGAACTCAGTTGCACGTCATATTTCCGGTATATTGCAGCACTCTGTTAGCCAGATGGGGCTATATTTTGGAGGGAAGCCCCTCCGGGGGCATAGGATGGGCCATAGGCCATAGGGTTAGGTTAGTTAGGTTTGCCCATCCTATGTTATGGGGAGTAGCGCCCCCAGGGGGTTTCTGTAGGTTACCTTAGCCATTAGTTAGGCCTTCGGGACGTCTGTCTTTCGTGCCCACTTTGCTTCCTTCCACTTTCATACTCCTACTGTCCTTACTGTTGTCTATTCTTCCTCTTCTTTCTGACTTGCTGTTCCCATGCGCGCTGATCCTGTGTGGAACACCTTCGTGCAAGGGTTCCCCGTTTTTCTATCGGCATACTATATGTCCCTTCCTTTTCCTCTCTTAGAAGAGCTTAGTACTTATTTAGGGAGGCTTAAATCTTCTTATAATACCTAATACATACCTTTGGAGGGAAGTCATGTTTCCTAAAGATGCTCTACTGCCTTCAGGGGTATATTCTGGCGCGCCCCTATCCCTGCTACAATATATTTGGGCATCACGCACCCAAGGGCCCCGAGTGTCTTTTCCGCAGGAGATGTTGCAGCTTGCCTCAGTTCCTGCTGACGAGATTAGTTTTGTAAAATTAGGTAGGTTCTGTACTTTCCTCTTTTTGTTCCATGAGGTGGGCTGTCCACTCGAGTGTCTTTTACTATTATTTGCGCTTTTTTCCCGCCAGTAGTTGCGCACTGAGCCGAATTGAATTCTTCTAGCAGGAATGCCGAGATAAAATAATCCTACTGATGACATAATAATGAAAAAATAAATTCACCTCTGAATCGCCTGAGTTGCGGCTACGGTGGTAAAACTGAAATGTAACTAACTGCAGATGCTCTACCGTGTTTGGATGCGTATCTTGCCAGTACTTCTGAACATGCAAGTATTTTATAACTACCGTGGACGCTGCCTAGTGCAGCAAGTGCCGGGCCTGTGGTGGTGGTGTAGGTACCCGCGCGCTCCCCTTGGCGTTTCGGACTATTTCCCCTGCACCGCCTCGTCGGCTGCCTCAACATGGAATCTCATTGGACCACTTGTGTGAGGGTGCTACGCTCTTGCTGTGTAGACGTGCGCATGAACAACTCTACACTATGGGGCTCCTTGTGCTGTGTGACTATGTGAATGTATTCATTTGTTGTTCTTTGGGAATGTCCATCTCTCGTGTGCGTGTGTATGTTTTTGTACAGCTGGAATATATGTCATGATCGCTATCGTGTATAGCTTCTGATTTTGTATTCAGAATAAGATACAAACTGTGCCGCACCGTTTTGTGGAGGGCGTGCAGTATGTGCCCTGCAGGTCCCACGGCACCGGACCACCCACTGCTATGGTACGGCGTCTGCCTTTACTACCTACAGTCGTGTATAGTTTATTTTACATTTAGTCCTTAATTATTTTACCTTAAGACTCTCCGAATGTGTATGCTTGTGATTTGTACTAAATTCGTTAAAAATTGAACTCTTAGGTTAGTGCCATGTGTCTTCTAACGTTGCAGGTGCTCCCTGTTGCCCACAAAGGAACAGCGTTGCTATGTCGCGATCTTTTCCTAAGCTTGTATTGTAGCTGCCACTTTTGCGTTTGTTTCTATATCAGTAGAGCAGGTTAGGCGCATAAGTATTCGCTAAAAGTACCAAATGCTGAGTGTTTTCTATGCCATTTTGTAAGCAGACTCCCAATCTGGCTGAATTTTTAATGTACAAAGGGTCCCTAGATGAAACACTGTCAATGCATTTTATTCAACTAGGAGGATTATTGATAGATTTTTGGCATATTTGTCTCACATGAAGCTACTAACCATGCCGAATATGCTTTATTTTGTGTTTTGATTTGTGAACTGCTACTTACTGTTACCAAACATACCTAGCCTATTTGAGTGCATCTTCAGAATAGCGTCCTTGTGTTCTAATGTTGTCTGAATATCGTTGATTTCTGCACATGATGAATGTTTTTGCATATTTAGGCGTTTCATTTAACAGTGACAGCAGACTCAGCAATCGTCACTGAATAAACAAACATATACAATTTTCGTTTGTCTTCAGAGCCATGCTAATGCTTGGAGGTGGAGAAAACACGTAAAGTTAAACCAGGACTCCCACCACTAACTGGCACTTGACGAACTGAACGCTTCCTCGTGACGTGATTATTTGCTGTACACCATTGTTCAGTATTGCTAATACGAGTGCTTGCTTCTGTGTTTTGTCAGCTCCGCAGAGCACATAAAGGTAAAGTCAACTTGACCGTACCCCCAACTGGGAAACCCGCATGCACTGGTTTGTGATGCAGATATAGACCAACAGGCCCGAGAGGAGTATACGGCTGCAGTCAACCACAGATGTCTAGAGCTATGGCGCCAGTGGCGGAAGACTCCATGCGACTATATCTGCGACCCCCAACCCTCCTCATTGCTGGGGGAGGTCAGTAACCCGCAGCAGTATGCAGACCGGATGCTGACCGATCACATCAAGCGCGCTAAGATAATACCCAGCTGGGAACTGGGCACGAACCAGAGACCTTGAGAGTCAAAGTCAGACGCTTTAGTCTGCCGCTACTGCATGTCCAGAGAAAATGAACATTTTTAGTTTTCTCACAAATGGACTTGGACTTTATTCAATGCTATTCATCCGATCACTGGTCACCTGCACCGTCCATTGCAACATCAAATGCCTCTAGAATTTTCTGCCATGCACCCAGAAAGCTCGAAAAATAAAGTGT
Organism: Parhyale hawaiensis; assembly: GCA_001587735.2. NCBI lineage: Eukaryota > Metazoa > Arthropoda > Malacostraca > Amphipoda > Hyalidae > Parhyale > Parhyale hawaiensis. The sequence continues at coordinate 2,161,573 of LQNS02278160.1, forward strand.
GAAGAAGATCCCTACCTCGATCTCATATAATAGCGAGGAAGCAGAGTGGACTATTTTTGGCTACCGCAGCGCAGTACGAGGTGACTTCTCTTTTTCCAGAAGATAAAAAAGCCGCTACAGTGCCAGTAAACGTGCTGCTGATGAAGCTTGGCGATATAACATTCGGAATTCGATTAAACACACAGCTGGCGCTAGTTGCGGCCGCAGGAGGAGAACGCGTGTGAAGACCAAATCCGAGCCAAAATTGTTTTTTGCGAGATGGATCTTGTGCAGGCGAATCACTCGTGTAGTTCTACGAAGCCCATTCAGGGCGGCTAGTCTGTGTTTGACTGCGAGTGGACTTTGAAGCGCTTACCATGGAATCTCAGCTTCACCATAATGATGTACAAGCCAGCCACGACAATCAGATGCTCACTGAGTGGAGGAAAGTTTCAGGAGCCACGACGTTTCCAAGTCGCAGAACTGTTGAATGATACCAAAAGCTGAAACACTATTTAATCTGGGATATGTTTGATAAATTATTCACTAGGAGGCTAAATTAGTTATAGTTTCGCTTGATAGAACTACAATAAAGGAAATCAATTTGGCAGTGACGGAAATCCATCACCTCACAGTCGTGTTGAGTGTGACGGCTGGCTACTGTTGGGGAAGGTTAGCCAGGAAGGTAATAAAGGCGCTATTGCGTTATCAAGTAAATATACAAGCTATTACTTCGTGGCAAAATCCAACTGCAGTTAAATTTAGGAAGCCTATAATTAAGTGAAGGATGGTGCAGGTGCCTGGTAATTTGACTGAATCGCATTGTGCAAATTCCATCGGAGAATGATCGCTTTCTCTATACATTCACTCCGCGGAGCTGACCATACATGGAATCAAATAGCCCTACTCGTATTTAGCAACGCTGAGCAATGAATTTGTGTACAGCAGATACGCAAATAATCCCGTGACGAGGGAGCGCTCAATTTTCCAAGTCTCAGTGGCGAGTGTCATTCAACATGATGCGTTTTCTCCCCCTTCCCAATGAAAGTTGTTCGTTTGTTTATTCAATGACGATTGTTGAGTCTGCTGTCCGTAACTGAAGCACCTAAATGCGCGAGAGACAATCATGTGCAGAAATTAAATGTATTTAGATAACAATATTAGAACTCACGTGCTGTATTGTGATGCTGCACTCGAATAGTTAGGTACCTGTGTTTGGGCACAGTAAGAAGCATAAATCTAAGCATTCACCAGAGCGATTCGGAATGGTTTCTAACTTCATGTGAGGCAACTATACCTAAATTTATCAAAAATCTTACTTTATCATTAAAATGTAATAATCTGATACAGTAATCCTTGGTTCCGTATAAATTCTGCCGGATTTGGATTGGGCACGGAAAAACGGCATTAGAAAACGCGCTGCAATTGTTACCTCATTTGCCCGACCTATATATGAGAGCTGAGACCCTGTCGCCTAGGCCCCCCGAGTGCCCCAGTTCTCCGCAGAGACGCGCTTCAATAACGGCCGTTGGTAATGCTATCGTGTCTCTGTACAGTGCGTTGTGTTTTAATTATTCCATGCATGTAGCTTTTGGACAATCCTGGGATTAAGTCGAGTAGCTCTTTTAGTGAAAGATGCTTTATTCTGTACAATTGTTTTTATGTGAATATTGCAAATCTATTTTTAATACAAATGAACGACGACCGTTGCTTTCTTTACAACCCCAATGGGGCACTGACCTCATGTCAAGCAGCTGGTCTTCTCAAGTGTTGGTATCATCAGCCTTGTGTGCTGCCGTGCTGTGCTCTTACCCTTCCTTGTCTCCGCTCTGGGGCAGTTGTGTAGCAGTCGCACCACTTGCGCCGCCCGCCAATTTTTTTGCTTACCTGCTGCAGGCATTGACATCTTACTGCGCCGAGCCTGGCCATGTTGCCGGTCGGGCACTGCAACGGACACTGGACAGTTGTTCAGTTTGAGACGCTGTACAGGCTGTGGATGACGCAACAGTGCACATGTAAATGATACCCTTGCATTGTTTTGCTCTACGGCCCGTGTTTTGTATCAGTATTTATTTTACTGTTGATTTCGGGAAAGCAGTCACTATTGGCTATTCGAATGAAGTGTGAAACATTCCCATGAACTGAAGATTAACTTAAACCATTAACCTGCTCATACCTGGTGATGCTTGAATCAGTACTTCGTGCCCACCAGCATAGCAGTGGTTTGGTTACCTGGACGCCGCCCTTAAGGTCGGGCGCCGCAGCAGCTGTGGCTGTCTATTGTACCCGGCCATCCACTTGCATATCGCAATGGCTGGCCTGTTGTGTGTCCCATAGCAGCTTAAACAACAACAGTGTGCACCTGGCTTCCGGCGAGAATATTCCCTTTCTCAATACAGCAGTAGACAGATGGTGCGGCTGCTCAGTGAGCCTGTCTAGTGAAGGATAATCCAGTGAGTGCGCGTCCGTGTGCTCTAGTTAAGTTTGACTTCTATCATTTTATTTGAGAAACACGTGGAAAAGATCAGTTGACTTGGCAGAGCAAGTGTTTGGGGACTTGCTGACGCCCCCTTGGTCCCATAGTCAGCCAGCGTTTGGGGACTTACTGACCCCTTGGTCCCATAATCAGCTAGTGTAAAAGTGTTTAGGGACTTGATAACACCCCCACACCCTAGTCATATATTTAGGGACTTAATAACATCCTGTTGAAATCATAGTCAGTGTGTAGGACTTGCGGGGACTCCTTCTTCACTTCCCCCGTTCCCTTCGCTATTTAATCAGTCATTGGGGGATTTCCTAGCACCCAGTCTGTCAATATTTGGAGACTGTATTTCTAATGCCTACACACTCTTATTTCCACCCTCACTATTATCATCACTAGAGTGACCACGCTGTCAAAAACAACAGCGTGAAATATGTGATGACCCTTCATTGATCTTACTTTCGTTACAAATATGTTTCTTAAGGATACGCTTCAATGGCCAACTCAACTTGTCATTTGAAATAAGAACAATCTGTTTCAATTCATCTGAGGAGCACACTCCTTCCTTACCCTTGATATGTTAAGTAAATCGGTTTATAAGCGCAGGTAGTGAAGCAGTACTGAATTTAATTCATTTCCCCGCTGCGTGTCCTGCGTGCACCCCGATACAACTTCAGTACATCGAAATTTTTGCACTAAAGTGAAAACTGTTTTATCAAGGTATGGAAGCCATCTGTAAAAAATAATTGCTGCGCCTACTTCACCGTAAAAAATCACTTCTCCTGTGCTTCGTTGATCATCTACGTTGTTTGGATGTATGGAGATAGTAATGAAAATAGGCACCATGGCAGTGCTAAGTGCAGTTATAAATATAATATCATCATTGCTTACATCTCAGCATTATCTGAGTAAGAAAGTGCATTTAATTATAAGGATTCCCAGTTTAGCTATCTTCTACAACCTCGTCTAACGTTCGCTTACCGATCTCCTTCAAAACACAACACAATTAAAAAATCTGCGACCAGGCCTATTTTTCACCTACTGGAATTTCACTACGAGCGTGAAACAAAAGATACAACTATGCGGTATGATATTAATGCAGGATAGTGTTTTATTATGTTTTGTTATTTTAGCGTTTATTGTACTTCATCGTAGTTAACTCTCCATTTTCTCTACCAATTTCTACTAATAATCGTTAATAGTGATAGCTACACTTGATTTAATTGTGTGGTAATGTGACCAATATGAAAGAGGTTCGTGTAAGATTTAATAATCTAATCTTCGACCAGCTTTCACTACTGAAAGCCCTCTAGAAATAAAAAAAAAAGCTTGATTGAAAACAAGCGAAGAAAATCCAACAAAAGTCAAAAAGGTGCATCTTGATTAATATCTTAAATTTGGAGTCGATCGGAAAAAAGAGTGCAAGAGGATTACTCGATTGTTTGGTAGTAACTGAAAACCAGCGTTAGATAGGTAGGCCTAGCTACACGTTACAGCAAAGCATTAAGTGCTTCAGTACAGGTAGCCTCAAGTAGCGTTTTTCTAAGTCGCTATGCAGATGCTGTGAAACAAACCCTGGTATTTCAACTCACAAAAGAGAAGCATGTCTAATATTATTCCGATGAAAACAATCACAAATTGAAACTGCCTGGCTCAAGTATCACAGTTGTTGCAAGCAAGGTTGAAGATCATAACATTTAATGATTTTTGTTTCTTTAATATACATATATAAATATATTAACATCTCTACATTATAATTGTTGGTTACATATAGACAGCATGAATGATTCCCCTTAGGGGTATATTCTGGCGGGCCCTATCCCCACCCCAATATATTTGGGCATCGTGCACCCAAGTTTCTCGAGTGCCTTGCCCGCAGGAGAAGTTGTAGCTTGCCGCAGTTCTTACTGACGAGGTTAGTATTGGAAAGTTAGGTAGGCTCTCTACTTTTCTCTTTCTGTCCCGTGAGGTGGGCTGTCGATCGAGATAGCCGACCTGGTACACGGGACATCTCTAGTCTCTCGTGTGGAAGGACACACAAGAGGCCGACCACTTGAGTGTCTCCTACTATAATTTGCGCCTTGTTTCCCTGCCCGCAGTAGCACACGTCGCCACCACGCCTACCCATTTTGCGGTATTTGAATACTGCACAAGTAGTTTCTTATTTGAAACGCCGGAGTTGCGGCTACGGAGGTTGAACAAAATATATAGAAAAACTGAATCCCCTCAGGAGTATAGAATGGGCCATAAGGTTAGTTCAGTTAGGTTCGCCCATCCTGTGTTAAGAGGAGAAGCGCCCCATGGGGACCCTGTAGGTTACTTTAGCCATTAGCTAGGCCTTCGGGATGTCTGTCTGTCGTGCCCACTTTACTTCCATCTGCTTTCATACTCCTATTGATCTTACTTTCTCCTGTTCATTCTCTTCTTTCCCGACTTGCTGTTCCCATGCACGTTGATCCTGTGTGGGAACACCTTCGTGCGTGGTTCCCCGTTTCTATCGACGTACTGTATATCCCTTGTTTCTCCCTCTGTTAGATTGCCGTCATTGTGCAAACGGAGGCTTCAACTATTCAATATAATAGTAATAACAGTAAAAATGAATTTGTTCCACCTACAAGTGGTACGTAGCGAACATTAGCAACTGCCCTGACTTCTATGCCTCAGTTGCAGCTAGTACGCATTTTCTGCAACTATTGAGGCTTCAGAGTGTCCTACTGCTCAGTGCAGACTGTCTATAAACAGATTGGTAGAGAAACAGGCTCCTACTTCAAGCTACAGAAGCACAATATATGTACAGTATGCTCTTTGGGAAACTGCCTCCCACTATGAAAACTGCTTCCCGCTCAGCCTGTTGTCCTTCCTAATTTCCCTCTGACAAGATATTCTTCTTCCTAGTACTTGCCAGGACTCTTGCTTGCATTGCATCGCCCCCCACCCTGAGCGTACAATATAGGTACTAATATAATATTGATGAGAAGCGCTAACTCTGCGCAATGGAGGAGGGACCAGCATACTTCAGTACCGCCTCCCGAGCTGACTTACGCGTGGCCCACGAGCTGCACGTGACTGGACTCGCTGGCTCCACGTGGTACGAAGTGCTGCTCGTGCTGTACCCGCTCTTCCCTACCGTCGTGGTGCTGAACAGCCTGCTCGGTATGCTGCGAGAGAAGCTCCATCCCCGTCCTGAGTAAGTCACACGTCTCGCTGACGTAAGTTCTTTCTGTCTAGGGAGGGACTCTAATTAATGGCCTTAGTGTTGCCAGCGACCTGTGCAGTTCAGTGCCTACTTGCATCCGTTGTATGTACGCCCTGAACGCGAGGTATGCCACGTACTGGACCATATACGTCAGCGAGGTCAGTTTTATAAGTAGAAACGGGCCCTACTGCTTGCGTTCATGTACTATTTTCTTTGTTTGTAATTTACGTAATTACAGTGGTTACCCATACATTGTTAGCATTCGAAATTGAAGGACGTTTAGTTTGAAACTTTTAAATTTGAGGTAGGTGCAACTGCACTATGCCTCATACTATTATCCTGACGGTTACGTGGCCCAAGAGGCCACAAATTTTCTATTAGATTAAGGTCCGGTAATTGGCTAGGCCATGGAAGAACATTAATTTTCTTCTTATGAAACCATTCTTTCGTTAAATTCGCAGTATGCTTGGGGTCGTTGTCTTGTTGGAAGGTCCACCTACGCCGTCCGTAGAAATTTTTGGCGCTTGGAAGCATCAAGAAGAGATTATAGAGGGACATGTACTTTGATAAGTAGAACGGTAGTTACTACACTTCTAGGGGTTGTGGTACCCGTCATTTCGTTGGGGTGTGGTACTACGACGGGGGAGGTACGAAGTGCCACCCCTAGGCGTTCTTGGGGTCATAAGCAGTACCACGTTTCCTCCATACATGCCGAGCTTCGTTTCGGCCAAAAAGTTCCATTTTAGTTTCGTCAGACCATATAACCCCTTCCGAAAACTCATTTCCTTTGTCCAGGTGGTCTTTGGCAAATGTTAAGCAGCTCTTGACATGTTTTGCTGTAAGAAGAGGAGTTTTGTGAGGAGTGTAAGAATGAATGCCAGTACGGTTCAATTCCCTAACAACAGTTTTCTTACTGACATGCAGTCCCTGACACGCTAGTCCACTCTGAAGGTCAGCACGAGTTGTCATGGGGTTATTAGTCACCTTACGTAGCATGTAGCGCCGAGGACGACCCAAGATCTTACGCGGAGCTCCAGCTCTTGGCAGGTTGGAGACGGCCCCAGTCACTTGATGCTTGCGGACTAGTGCTCCAGCCGTTGAAAAAGGAACATTGACACGTTCTGCTATTATTCCTTAAATTAATCCCTCACTCAGGGATGTCGCGAAGTATACAACATTGGGGGGGGGGAAGGCACTGAAAAATACCGACTGACGTTAACTATCAGTCATATTACCGACTGGAAAATATATATATAGTGCACGAGTACTGTAGGCTATATCTATATATATTTATATATATCGTGTAGCTCGGTAATAGCTTTTCTGCTATGCAAGTTTTGTTAAAGGCGACTGAGAGATTATTGTTGATTAAACATTTATTGAGTTTTTCAAGTTTACGGAAACATTTAATGCATACGTCATTGCTGGTGCTGTGCAGTAGACCCCTATTGAAGGGCTTAGACGTAAATGAGGTCGTTAAGTGTAATTTCTTGCATTAGGTGTAATTGTTAGTATGAAGGGCTTTTAACTGTAACAGCCTACAGGCCAATGAATATGTACATGTAAGGTTAGGTATAAAGCAAGGTCTGGTTCTGCTAACGTCCAATGAGCTTTTTCTCATGAGGTTAGGTAAAAGGCAAGGTCTGGTTCTGCTAAAAACCGAAATATACGATTTAAAATTGACGCTAAGTAAGGCCAATCAAAGATTGACGCTAA
>LQNS02278160.1:2204193-2214642 GCA_001587735.2 Parhyale hawaiensis
CCAATTACTGCACGTTGCAGACACGCAGATGTACCGAGAGCGACAGTTCGCACCCTGTCGAAGGTAAAAGGTCGGCACATAAGCATGGCAGTCTTCGTAGTAAATACAAATCCCCCAATTGGCGAAAACACACCAAACAATAGGTGAAAGTTAACTTGAAGCGTTGGTAGGCCTCTGGTGATGATAAAGAACTCTTGAAGATGCAGCATCCATATAAAACATTTTACAGTTTTCCGCCGCCTGCTGCACATATTGAATTAACTTGCCATATATATATATATATAAATTCAAGGAAAATTTCGGTTCAATAGTTGTGTCATATTCCGTTTGAGGCAATAACTTATGGCTCCAGCTAACCCAGCCTTTAGGAGCAATAGTTTTAATGAATTTTAACTTGTTAGCTGCAATAACTTCTCCATTATTAGAGGTAGAAACGACGTAAAATGCCTTAGATTGTTAGAGCCGATCTTATATGTGCTTAAGAACCTAGCCATAGCCAAGTAATTGTCAGTTGACAGCTCCTGTGCGTGCATTGAGTTAGGCCTGTTTCTGCATTGTTAGGCAGGCTTTATATTGAACGCTATCCTCCTAACTTCTATGTTTTGACATTTTTTTTCCCACCTTTAACTCCGTGACACCATGTAGGACATAGGCCCGGGTTGGGGTTGCCTGCTCTATTTAACCGTAGAACTTCTCAAGCGGCTTGCTTAAAGAAGTATTAATAACTTAATAGGACTACTGATGATAGCTTCTCGTAAGCTGCAGCCTATTAAAAGATTTCTTTCTTTCAGGATGCGTTCAAACCGTGCGCTCAATATGGCGTAGATGGCGGCTGGCGGATGTCAGCCAAGGACGGCTGTACGGTGTAGGATTCCGCCGGGCGACGCCTATATAATGCCGCCGTGCTCCGTTCAACTCCATGCCCGCTTGTGAAGTCAGCGAGGCAGATACCCAGGTGCCTCCTCCTGACTTCACTGGACACCTTACCACCGGCGAGCTTAGACTCGTAAAAAAAAAAGAAATTGGAAAAGAAATTGAGAGAAAAAAGTAAAATAAAGTAAAAAAAAAAACTGACCAAGGCAGGTCAAGTCTAATACCTGTTGAGTGTTGGTACGGCTACCCAAATACACTTTAGTACCTCACTCAACGACAGGGGTATTGGAACTCCTCTCCGCACAAAACCTTGAGTTATACTGCTACGAAATCTGCACCTCAACCCTCTCTCATTCGAAATGTTGCCATCATCGCCCTGACAGGGCAACACCGAGCTCGGGCGCTGCAGAGGGCAGCTCTCAGTCGGCCTCCAGACTCTGTCCGGTAAGGTCGACCAGCCCCCAGGGGGTGCGGGCTAAGGCGCCAAGTATATAAAAAAAAATTGAGAAAACAAAACAGAAAATGAGAAAAAAACAGAAGTTTAGAAAAAAACAGATATTAAAAAAAAAACAGAAATTAAAAAAATATATAAATTGAGAAAAAAAATCTTCTATCGGGTTACACCCCTCTGAGACTTGGCGCACCAACCTCTGCTCACCACGACAGTGCCTAAGCAACTGCACCTGCGCACTACCCGCTTGCCCCTCATAACTTCTCGCCCCTACCCTCCCTCTCTCTCTCTGCAGAGGGGGTGAGGGTGAGGATGGGGCGTTACACCCCTCCTTCTGATCAAGGAGGTGAGGAGGAGGCATTACCCCTCTGTTCATCAAAAGTTTATTTGTTCCAAATACTTGAGCCGAATGGTGTGCACTCATTGCGCGAAGTCCGATGGCCACGAGTGTTATGCACACTCCGACTGTATTCCAGATAGGAACTCCTACGAGTTTTGCCCTGCTTCCTGCAAATCCTGTATCAATCTGGCGATAGCTATCATATCTGTTAAGGACAATAGCGCTTCCAGGAGCTGGAAATCGCGCTTTGCGTATATCAAGAATGCCAGACTCACTCGAGCCCAAAAAAATAACATCGAGCAGCCATCGATCATCTAAGGCTCTCGTGCAGAGCAAATCGCATTTGGCCGTATCAAAGATTACGACTCGTCCACCACCAAAGTAATTTTAAGAAAAGAAAAATTATTGGAAACATTATCGGCCATTTTAAGCTGACTTCTTCTCACTTCCGCTCCATCTATATAACTAAGCTCCGCATATCAGCGGCCTTCGATCCTGCTTGCGGGCATTCATGACCATCGCTTTGGCGTAGATTCTTCTCCCCCTTTTTTTTATTTCTCCTTTCTTTTTTCTCTTTCGCCTTCCATTTTTTCTCCTCTCGTTTCTCTATTCCTCTACATCCTACTAAGATAATGGCAATAGCTCATAGAGGGCCGGGGTGTAAGTCCCGGTGTCTCTTTGGGAATGGGCCTTTTGGTTCGTCTACTGCTGCCTATCTAATCTAATCTACTCACTATGGGCCCTCATTACGGGGCATTATTCTAAAGTCCGATGCAAGTCGCGGAAAACGCGTCACCTAGATCCTTGGATCTCTTTGGGATCAATCCGTTCAGTCTCCCCGAGCAAATTCATGGCAGGGTAGACACCTAACCCCAAGCACTCACCTTTAGTCAAAACAGGTGACCTCGCGACCGTCACCGCGTTGTCACAAGATCCTCCGACCAACCGGTCATCACACATGACCCCAACAACTCCACCCATCGCTGGTCACGCTGCACCTTTGTCCCAGGCAATTATGAACACCTTAGTATCTTGAGCTTCCCTAGCTTAAGACCACAGCAAGCACTTCCATTGGGTCCTTACCCTTAATCTCCTTCTGGCAGATTTGAGAGCCAGCAGATCACATCATTCCTGACGTCATGGGCCCAGCTCTCACCCTCGGCTCCCGCGTCTCCCGAGGAGGACCATTTTGATACCCTGACGCCGGCACATCGTACGGTAACTGCACCTACGCCTGCCTCCTCCTTCTCCTCCTCCTCCTCCTCCTCCTCCTCCTCCTCCTAACGAGTGCCTACACCTGCCAGCGCCCATCCTGAGGCTCAAGGGCCACCCAGTTCCACCGCCTCAGACACAGACGACTTTCCAAAATTTTCCCGAGCCGGACTTAACAAGTCAGGAGCTCGTAGTTGACCACTGAGGGGTTCACGGCCCTTAGGTGCCCAGAAGTATACGCATCAGACCAACGGAGAACGACCCTCGTACACGATCATGCCAAATTATACCAACACGGGTTGAATAATTGAAATATCTCCGCGTTTGGAAGTATACGCTTCACGCAGTATTAAATTAATTAGCCTGAACACAATCACGAGGTATCTCCTTTGGGTCCACCATATCCAACCGAAGGGCTTACCTCTCTGATTCGCCCAAAGTAGCCCACCGACTCGGGTACGTTTCACTCTCCTGCCTTATAGCGCCTCGCCTCTAGACAAGGCGCAGCCTGACTATTAACGCCCCAATATCTCAAGAAGAGTGGTTTACTTACCATTCAGGGATCTATTAATGTCTACCAGTCCCCTGGAAATCCAAATTGCAGGCAGACTATTCACACAAGATCATTTCAAAACCACCTCCACGGTAATTAATTCGGCCAAATGTCCCCTTATCGCCCCAAGAAAAGGGCCGCGGAGCATGAAGAAGTCAGGCTCCTCATCTCTGTCTGCAGACAGTTCGCTTCAGAATCAGAAGGGTCATCAGAGTCCTTTATTAATATGTCTCGGTACAGTCCCCGAGACAACCACTCGTGGGTCCCTGACCCAAAAACACTTAAGGTCTCAGTCACTGCAAAGTCACAATTTGTTCGCCAACAACAGGCCGAGCCTACCCAACCACCAGAAAGTTCAGCAAACTACCGTGGAGACTGGTAGACGGAGACGACTCTCACTTTTTGATACGCTTACAGCACCCCCGTTATCCTTGTTCTACCAGAAGCTTTGACATACGTTACAGGGAGCATGGGCCCCAATAAAACGTCCTCAGATACTGCAGGACACACTTCTACGTCTGGTTTCATACGAGTCCCTAGCCCTGACTGAATCGATCCACGTAGCACGAACTATCCTTGCCGCTCCTTACATCGGAAAGTCCACGCTAGAACTTGCTGAACGGGCTAGTCTGGCATCACGTGTACTGGAAACTTGTCTTCAACCACTACAGGCGCAAGCGCACAAAAGACTCAGCAGATCTGTAGATCACCGCAAGAAACTGCGCAACTTCACTTTACAAGAAATGTTTATTGCAGTTGCGGGGCCACTCAGGGACGCACAGAATTTTCTAAGGAAGGAGGACTATTCCCTACGGAAGCTGTCATGCAGGCCGATCAGGTAGCAACCACTACCCACGCAACGTCCTTTCGGCCTGCAAAAAATGCCATCCTCGCTAGAAAACAAACTCAGCGAGCCAAACAGTTCTTCCAAAAGCCCGTCCTCATCAAGCGGCCAGACCACAGCCGCCAAACCGCCCCTTACCCCGAGAGCAGGCCCCTCAAAATCCCTTACAAAGTCCATTAACCCAGACCAGCGGCCGCAAAGCTAAACAGAGCCCCACTATCAGATCGCAGCGAGTCTAGATCAACTCAGCCCTCCACGTTCGGGTCCAACAGACCTATCGATTCTACCTTCAAAACTCGTACTAACCACAGCAATTTTCTAACCCACACGTATGGTACAGAAAATGACGGTGTAGGGGGAAGGCTAATGTCTTTCCATCATCAATGGGCCAAAGCAACAACCTGGCAACATCAGACGGTCAAAAGAGGCTTCCATTGGGAATGGATTTTCTCTCCACCACGATTAACTCTACCCACTCTAAAGCGAAGGCCCTGTCCACATCTCGAACTCATTCAGGAACTAATTACCAAGGGAGCAGTACACGAGTTCCCTATCCAGCACTGCTCCTTATCTCCCATCACGGTTCCCGAAAAAAATCCGGAGGCTCTCGCCTAGTCCTCAACCTGACCCAACGCAACACCTTCATAGTAGCTCCACACTTCAAAATGACCAGCGCCCGAACCATCCGCAGAGTCTTACCCCAGGGTTCTGGCTAGCATCCCTAGACCTCCAGGACGCATACTTACAAGTGCTTATTCGCCGGAACCTCCAAAGGTTCCTGGCCTTCACGGCGGGGGGAAAGCTTTATCTCAAAGTCATTCCGTTCGGGCTCAACGCAGCCCCATAAGCCTTCTCAAATATAACTCGCTTCCTGGTCCAACAAGCAGCTGCACTAGGTTTACAGGTCGCAGCATACTTAGACGACTGACTAATATGAGAGGACTCTCCCCACAAACTTCAACAAGCAATTATCTCCCTATGCAATACTCTAATCCCTTGGGCTTTCGGATAAACCTCTCGAAATCTCAGTTACAGCCCACACAACACCTAACGTGGCTTGGCGTTGTCGGGGACACCAAAAACGCCTTGTGCGCATTACCCCCCGACTTCACTACGGAGGTCCTCAACACAATCCGAAACCTCTTGCGATCACAAACAGCATCGCGTAGATCTTGGGAGAAATTGCAAGGCAAATTGGCCTTCGCTGCTTAGGCTCTCCCCCACACCCGTCTGCACCTTTGGAAGGTCGCAAGACCACAGTTACTCTCATACCACAGAGACCTACGTCGGATCTTACCTCGCCCTCTTCTCCGCAACCTCCACCCTTGAGTAGAGGGAGGCCTACTACGATCAACAGCTCCCTTCCGAGAGTCCATTCCAACCCTCACGACCTGGTCGGATGCATCGCTACAGGGCTGGGGAGCATTCTCCTCCCCAGGCCACACCCTACAGGGGAAATGGGAATTACCATGCCCAAAGAACATCAATGTCTTGGAGTTCAGAGCAGTGCATCAGGCGTTACTCGCATTAAACTCACAGTCAGTCGCCTTAAACATAGTGACTGACAATTCGGCAACCTATTTTGCACTCCTCAAAAGAGGCGGCAACAAACCGCAACTCCTAAAGGAAGACCTATTTCTCTTCCCGTGGCTCAAGCAGCGTCAAATCTACCTATCACCACATCGAATCCCAGGGCCGCTCAACGTAGCAATAGATTCTTTCCCAAGAGGCAGACCCCCTCCCCTCTCCTGGACTCTCCCACAGGGAGAGTTCAACAGGCTGGACCGCATATATGGCCCATTCGAAGTCGATCTATTCGCCCTCCCGGACAATGCCTTACTGACTTCGTTCATCACACCATTCCCAGTTCCGAATCTACCCATCTACGATGCCCTGCTGGTAGACGGAAACAGGTTGGCAAGAATATACGTCTTCCCACCAAGACGCCTCTGGCCACGAGTCTTACCCAAGCTACTTCAATTCCAAGGCACAGCCCTCCTTATTTGCCCAGACACTCCGACGGAACCCTGGTTCATCACGCTCAGCCCTCATCTCCAGAGGAGTCACCTCCGGAGCAACCCCACACAGCAGGTGCAAGGCGTCCAAACCAATGGGAACAGAAGCTCTTACGCTTGGACCGCCGCTCTTTCTCAAGAAAATCTTCTCAAGGTCCTACTCCCCACCAGTCGCTAAGCTCCTAACCGAATCTAACCGGCCGGCCACCTTCAAACAGACGGAGGTAGCCTGGAGAGCCCTCCAGGCGTGGCTCAGGACACAGCAAGTCAAGATGTCTTAACGAACACTGCTGTCGTTCCTCACGTCCTTATATTCCGTCAGGAAAATTTCCCCTCGCACTAATCTAGCGTACAGAGCTAACGTAACCTGGCCCCTGAAACTGGCCTTCGAGATTATCCCCAACGATATCGATTTCTCTCTCCTGGCTAAAGCCCAATTTCTCGCCCGACCACCCACTCAAAAAGACTACCTAGCTGGCCGCTTGACAGCACCATTTCTGCCTTTAATGAAAGCGCCCTCGCACACCTTTCCCCTCACCGAGCTATAATCTACAAAGCTCTATTCCTCTGGGCCTTAGCATCATGATCGCGAGCCTCAAAACTCGTAGCGCTCCATCGCGACTCCCTTATCTTTCGCCCTTTATCCTGCTCGGCTCTCTTCGCCCCAGGATTTCTTCCAAAGAATGCACCTGCGGACCGCCCCGCACACTCATTGACTCTCCCTCACGATCCAGAACTCTGCCCAGACAAGGCTCTCTTCCATTATATACGTATTTCCTCACTAGTTCGTTTCGGCGGCGGAGTGTTCCTTCACCCCACCACAGGAAAGACTCTGTCAGCTCCCCGACTAGCGTATTGGCTGGTCAAAGCAATTACCACCATCTTACCTCCTTCCAACGAGCACGCACACGACCTTTCGTTAATACGCAGTCTCACAGTCGTGGTTCCAGGGCCCCTCGATGTCCGACTTCACCAGCAAGTGTTTTTGGAAAAACCCTAACGTCTTCCTATACCACTATCCGGTACCGCAACGAAATAGCAATTATCCTGGCCACTCTGTTTATCCTTACGAAGCATTCGTAACCCTGTGTTATTCCGAGATTCCCCTTGATTGGGAATCGCGGGACTGTTATGCTCACTAGGGATCTAGTTGAAGATATGTATGTGCCCGTGGGCACGTTATCTGAACTTAGTAAAAGCTCCTCGATTATCGCTATGTGACTAGCCAGCCAGTATAACCGTTGTCGCTCCCTCTACCAGGATTACCCTCTCGGGCCTTAAAATAATACGTCCTACGTGGTGTCACGTAGTTAAAGGTGGGAAAATATGCTTGTGATAAGCTGAAGGCGTAGGAACACGCCCTTTTTCCCCACCGTTAACGAACGTGACACCATGGACGCCTCCCTCCCTCCCGTCGCGACTCTTTGGGCGGGTATGGAGTTGAACGCAGCACGGCGGCATTATATAGGCGTCGCCCGGCGGAATCCTACACCGTACAGCCGTCCTTTGCTGACGTCCGCCAGCCGCCATCTACGCCATATTGAGCGCACGGTTTGAACGCATCCTGAAAGAAAGAAATCTTTTAATAGGCTGCAGCTTACGAGAAGCTATCATCAGTAGTCCTATTAAGTTATTGATACTTCTTTAAGCATGCCGCTTGAGAAGTTCTACGGTTAAATAGAGCAGGCAACCCCAACCCGGGCCTATTTCCTACATGGTGTCACGGAGTTAAAGGTGGGAAAAAGGGCGTGTTCCTACGCCTTCAGCTTGTCACAAGCATATTATATATGCGAGCTTGCTATTGGGCAAAGTACTGATGATGCGTCTTTATGATTCGAAACATTTGAAGTAGAGATGTAAACTTTCAAATTATACAACCTGTGCCCTGTTTGATTTTTCAATTTATCATGCGAAGAAATACCCGGGAGATCAGTTAGTGGCTGTCGGGTGATGGCGATACCAAGTTAAAATTAGAGTTCCCGCAGAAATCTGCAGCATAGCACAACCTCACACGACAGCTCACTGACAGACACTGAGGGTCCTGAATAGACATTGCCTTCAGGGTGAGACACACAAAATACTGTCACCTGTATAGCCTCGCTTCCCCTTCACTACAGCGTTGCTCTTATGGCATCCAAGCTAGTTTCCTAGAACTGTCTGCTGAAGCGAGGTGAAGACAGTGTAACCTCTGCATGGTATGTCCTCATCTATTGCAGCACATCGCCATGTACTTCTATCTAATATAGTGCCCACATGACTCTCACGGCTCATAATGGAGATACAAAGTCTCACATTCCTATAAATATTTTCCTATCACCATAATAATTGTTTGGCCGTACAAACGTAGTATATAACTTCCTCAGGTGCTGGCCCTG
Source organism: Parhyale hawaiensis (assembly GCA_001587735.2). NCBI lineage: Eukaryota > Metazoa > Arthropoda > Malacostraca > Amphipoda > Hyalidae > Parhyale > Parhyale hawaiensis. The sequence continues at coordinate 2,212,857 of LQNS02278160.1, forward strand.
CCGGCGTGTCTGCACGCGAGTGTGGCGGGGGCGGCTGGTGGCGGCGCTGCTCTCGCGCTCTTGCAGCACATCAGCACCTCCCTCCTGCAGGAGTGGGTCCTCAGCTCTGCCCCCAGGTGCTGCACCGCTCCTGTCCTCCTGTGCCTCTATATGTGTTACTTGCAGCAGCTAGTCACTCAGTGCTGCGTGCCGCCCTGCCAGGACAGTGGTCATCTTGAATTCTGTCGCTTTGCTCTGTATAAGTTAACCCGATTAGTTTTAATTTACCCGCAACTCCAGTTTTGAACCCTCGAGTGGCCACCTTGGGTCAAGTTTTACGCGTTAATTGCAAACCTGTTACGCTACACTGGCCGCAGGTCCGCTACAGCAGGTGACTACTTGATGCCGAGGGACCGACTGAGCGGTGCTCGAGATCGATGTTCCCGACCAGCGGGTGCGCAACGCATGAGGTTATCTCTGTGGTGGTTGCCGAATCCTCCCGCCCTTCGTGTGGCGCTGGTGCCTATTGTGGCTGTGGCTCTGTTGTGCTGTAGCCCATGTTGTCCCTGTAGCCATTGCTGCCTCTCTGCTAACACTAGGGCCATTAGGTTGCTCTTTTATCTATTAGATGCTCCCCGCGGACCGGATCCTACACACACTTCAGTGTGGCAGCCTGGCAGGAAGGCGTACGGTATGTACCTATCTTTTAGTGTAAAAACTGGAGAATTTGGCAGAATATTCCGCATCTTGTATACCTTCGCCAAGCAAGGCCATGTTAACGGAATATTCATATTAGTCCTGAAACCAAAATTTCCTTTTTATCATCTCCAAAATTTGAGCATTTGTGCCTCATGACATTATTAACAGTTCCTGCAAATTTTTTGAAGATCCGTTCATAACTGCTTGAGTTATATATGTTACCAAGAAAAAAGAGGCTGCCAAAGAAAGGGTTAAAGGGCTTTTCACCAAAAGTTAGTCATCTGTTCCTCCTAACATACCTAACTTTCTCTGTAAATTTCATGAAGATCCGTCCTTAATTTTAAAGTGATCTTGGTGACAGACTCACAACCTCTGACAAAAATCTAACCTCCTTTGCGGAGATGACAGTGTCCGTTTTTCGTCTCTAATAAAAAAAAGGTGAAATTCTTAAACGCAATTATTTAGAAAAACTGCTAGCTGCCACGCACGTGAGTCGAAGGAAGTGCGACTTACTGTAGCCCAGCCAGACCCCAGCAACTATCGACCTATCAGTCTTACATCGGTCGTCAGCAAAACCATTGAACGCCTATTGCAAAAGCGCATCACTGATCACCTGAGGATGCAGCATCTTATAGCCGACACTCAGCATAGCTTCCGAAATGGAAGAGCTTAACAAAAGTAACAGATATTAAAGATGACGAAAAGGGCGTAGACCTAGTGTATCTAGACTTCCAAAAGGCTTTCGACAAAGTCCCCCATCTACGGCTAATAAAAGACAAAGTCCCCTATCTACGGCTAATAAAAAAATTGGAAGCCCATGGCCTCCGGGGAGACTATTTACGATGGATCAGGGCATGGCTTAGGGGTCGGCAGCAGCGAGTAAAACTTGAAGGAGAGACTAGTGCCTAGACGCAAATTACATCAGGGGTTCCCCAAGGTAGCGTTCTTAGCCCCCTTCTGTTCACAATTTACATCAATGATCTCGATCTTAACATCCGTAGTAAAATCAGTAAATTTGCGGATGATACAAAACTATGTCATCCTACAAAGAAAAGAGCTGAGCTCCAACAAGCCCTTGACCACCTCATGGAATGGAGCGCAACGTGGC
>LQNS02278160.1:2221014-2233946 GCA_001587735.2 Parhyale hawaiensis
GGGGACGGCAAGATAATGCCATCTTTGTGCTGGGGACGGCAAGATAATACCATCTTTGTGCTTGGGACGGCAAGATAATACCATCTTTGTGCTGGGGACGGCAAGATAATACCATCTTTGTGCTGAGGACGGCAAGATAATACCATCTTAGTGCTGGAAACGGCAAGATAATACCATCCGCCTTAGTGCTGGGGACGGCAAGATAATATCATCTGTCTTTGTGCTGGGGACAGCAAGATAATACCATCTTAGTGCTGGAAACGGCAAGATAATACCATCTTAGTGCTGGGGACGGCAAGATAATACTATCTTAGTGCTGGGGACGGAACGATAATACCGTCGGTCTTAGTGCTGAGGACGGAGAGATAATGGCCCGTGTGCTAAATAGGGTACTAGCCTCTACAAAGTAGCACTACGTACTACAAAGTATAGTAAATAGGTACCAAACACTAAGCACTGCAAGTTGCACTACAGTGTGTAGTGTCGCACTACAGATTCGTATGCAGAATGACTTTGTAGAGCTACTTCGCTTTTCGAGTAGCTACTTTGTAGTGCCGCGCTACGCAGTCATGCAGTTTAGGTGCTTTAATAGACTATATAAAAATGTTTCCATTGAAAAATATTTTTGCGAATGTACTCTTGCCAAAGTTTTACCGTTTTTATTGATGTATCGTGTTTTAACCTAAATGGATATGTAACCATTCCCTAAGTAATGCTCATTTATCTTTACAGGAGATCCCTCAACCTAAAATAACTGATTGTGATATTACTAGTGAAAATTGTGATGATGAGTTGGAAATTCACACTACATTTGCGCAAATTTCCCATCGTACATTCAAAGTCCACGCTTTCCAAGACATCGACCAAAAGAGGGAAGCATAGAAGGTTCTTGCGTAGGAATTCAAAATTCCGCCGAAAAAAATAAAAATGAATCAAAACATGGTATCAAAACTATGAAATAAACCGTAGTGTCGTCGTGTAGTGCGGTTTGTAGGACACTTCAGATTTTTGTAGTGCACACTGCGCTATTAGCCATATTTAGCATACCAACCTGTAGTGTGGAGGTGGGCACTGCAAACGAAGTGTGATGAGGGCCACTACACCTCGTCGTGTTCCTCGTCGCACTACGGCCTGTAGTGCGTAGTGCTACTTCGTAGTGCTAGTACCCTATTTAGCATATGGGGCAATATGAGGTGCCTTAGTGGTGTTGCGACTTCAGGACCAGTGGTGCAGTGTAGACGAAGGATACTCCCAGTGGCTCTGTCAGGACCGGTCATGTCGTGTGGCCCGAGCTGTATACGTCCCGCTCATATCTGGTTAGATTCATGGGAACTAAAGAACAGGAGGAGAAGGAAGCATCTTTAAAATTAGGAGCCGCTTTAACAAAATTTGAAACAATGAATTTTTAGGGGTTCGCCAATCGTATGTCTTGGGTTGCAGCTACCCCAGGGGCCTGTAGGTTACCTTAGCCAAAGCTGGGAAGCTTCCGAGACGTTTTTTCTTCGTGCCCGCTTTGCTTCCTTCCACATTCATGCTGTAACTCCTACTCGTGATGCTTTACTCGGTTTTATCTTCTCTTTCCTGAAATACTATTTCCATGCGAGTCGATTACGTGTGGGAACACCCTCGTGCATGGGTTCCGCGTTTCTATCGACATACTATTTGTCCCTTCTTTTATCTCTGTAGTGGGTATCGAGGCCTAAACTACTCAATGATGAAAGTACTTCAACTACAGAAAGTACTCTTTCTAGAAACTTCATCTATGTTCTGTACTTTTCTAAAAGACTGTAATAGGTGCTGTGTTGTCTTGTGGTTTTAATCGTAAAATTGTAGGGTTGCGTGTCGCTATTGGAGCTTCCCTTTATGAATGGGCGTAGAATGCTACCAGACAGAGTGATGGAGGGACTCCGGTAACGGGCTTGTGCGGTCCCGTGCCGCTATAAATACGTTCCTCAAGTGCGTCTCCGTGTTGAGTAGCATCAAGGCTCCACCTCATGGAGCGTACTGTATATGTGTTCGTCATTCCTTGTTGTATTTCTCTTCGTATTATCTGCCACAGGTGTGTTTCATCTTGACAGAGATGTTAGTCAAAATGTTACTCATGCATAGACCGGTTTGAGTTCATATATCCCCTGAACGTGCTGCCTTTAGAACTCGCTCCTAATTTTACAGATCATTTGTTGTTAATGAGATACAGCGCAATCGCATCTGTTTGTGTGCAGCTGGTGATTTTGTTGTTGTTGATGGCTGCTGCGGGTGCTGTGGAAGCTGTCCTCAGGAGCGGCAGCACTAATGCTGATATGCTGCCGTGCGTGCTGAGGGTAAGTTGTGTTCTGCTGACTGGCCCAGCTGCCTTTAGTTAGTCTATTCAATGATAGTTCGGTATGGTACAGACAGGCGAGGCTGAATGTGTATTTATAGCCAGTTAGGTTGTGTTTGAATTCATCCACCACCTACACACTCTGACACTTATGACATATGGAAGATGTTCTAGTAGTGATATAGAGTTTTGTTATAAATACCATGATACATACATGACTTCAATTATAGACAACACTCTCATTGGTTTCCAGGCTATCAACAATCAACAGCTTCTGTTCTTCCTTGTCGCCAACGTAGCAACTGGTCTCATCAACCTGTCCGTGGACACCCTCTCGGTTCACCCGTTCATGAGTGTGGTAATTATTGCGCTGTATACTGTAGCGCTCTGTTCTGCCATCATCTTACTGGACGATCTTAGGAGCTCCGGCACACTGCGTACGCTGCAGAAAAGAAGCTAAATATCTCTTTAAATGTTCCGTGGACACCGTGGCCCAGGAGCTGAGGAGGCACCTGAAGCTGGCGGTCACAGCACGAGCAGTCAATACTGCCATTTCTTGCTGCCTGCGCTGCTGTTGATTCCGAGCCATCCGAAGCCATTCCGAATGGCTTCCTACCTGAGGACCCATGCGCCGTGTCGGAAGGTGCTGAAGAGAGGACCCTGTCCCTGCTAAAGCCCTATTACTGTAGCTTCCTTGGCTGGCAACGCTACTTGCTGGACCCATGCGCCGTGTCGGAAGGTGCTGAAGAGAGGACCCTGTCCCTGCTAAAGCCCTATTACTGTAGCTTCCTTGGCTGGCAACGCTACTTGCAGGACCCATGCGCCGTGTCGGAAGGTGCTGAAGAGAGGACCCTGTCGCTGCTAAAGCCCTATTACTGTAAGCTTCCTTGGCTGGCAACGCTACTTGCAATTTTTCTCACCGGCTGCTTTGCTTTGCGTTTCGTCTCGGATGACTTGGTAAGGGTTATAATATCACCTGCTGTTAAAAGTAGCTAGAGGAAAGTGCGTGGCAGACTATACAGACTATAACCATACAGGTGATATCAAATAACCAGTGTGAGTTCAATGCTCAACATAAAATAGAAATGGCTGTATTATGCTTAGACGGTTATAAATCATTTCATTGGTGGTGATTTCTTATGTACCTGTGCTTTCTATACGCTAAGGCTGCATTTGACCGAGTTCAGCATTTCTCTCGATTGCAGTGTATGCTTGAGCAACGAATGCCCCCTTATGTTTGTATGGCGCTGAAGTGTCAGTTCCAAATTCAAAAATACTTTATTAATGGGGGGCGGCGATAGCATCACTGCTTAGCATAGCTAATGGAATAAGACAGGGAAGTGACTCTCCCCGATTCTCATGCATATTTTTATTGACAGTATTCACACCCTACTGACGCAGCTGGAGTAGGGTGCCATAACTCAGGACGTGTTCTCAGCTACGCTGTTGATAGGTTTCTTGCCTCACCCCATTCCATTCCATTGACTTGCAAAAACTGTTCTCAGTTTGCAAGAATTAAGTTAACAAACTTTCTATCAAGTAAAACGCTATCAAAACTGCCTCTCTGACTCTATAAGGACCGCAATCATTCCTAAAGGACGTTTCAGATAATGCCTTTGCAACGAGGAGCGGACAATTAATTAGTGTTTGTAGGGTTAAACCTGGATTAAGAACTTGCCACCGCTGAAGCCCCTCGTCTCAGTGGTGAATGTAAACGGCTGCCGGCCGCCGGCACTGACGATTTTCGCGTTGACCAGGATACAGAGATAAAACTCAGAAGCTACACGCAGTGGGCGACTTTCTCATAAGGAAGTTTGGTCACTCTTCTAAAAAAGTCAGATGTCAGCTGTTACGGAGCTCTGCTGCTCCCTGTATTTTATCTCGCTTTGGTCGACCTGCAAGTAAGTAGTAAAACAAGATTAGCAGCGCTGCAGTGGCTAGGCCTTCATCACGCCCGATAACTCATACAAAAAATATTTTTGAATATTTATTTCGGCCCTGCCAGAAGGTCTCAAAGCTATTTAACTTACATGGGTTCCATTAGTCTCAAATTTTTGCTAGGAAACTGCAATATAGAGACATAGCTTCTGAAGTTCCTACAAATACTCTACTGTTTATCGACAATGTAGCAGTTAGCCAGGAAAGATATCGTAAGGTAGACGGGATGTCTCGGTTAGGATAGTATCGTGGTTCATCCCACGTAAAGTGGGGTAATATAGACAACGGGAATCACAGACACTTGGGCGTTCCGCCATCAGGTGACCAATCAAATAGCCATTTGTCGGCCGAGTATAGCCCATACTCAGACGGCGTAGTGGTACCTTATGCTGCGGCACGTAGGTGATACCCGAGCGCGCGCGCTGGTCTTCATCTATCCACGTCGCATGGATGGCTGCTTTACTTAAGTGAAAGTAGCAGTAGCAGTAACTACGTTTGCTAGTGCAGCAATTCTATGCCGTATCGCATTGAAAGTACAATGATTTATTTCAGCATTTCTGCCGAAAGGTTTGGAGTTGACGGCGACCTCACATAAGTGACTTTTGTGCCTTAACATGACATCATTGCCCTACCAGCGGCCGACAAATTAGGCGCAAAGCTTATCAAAGAAATTAAAGAGGAAAGAAACACTTGTGCCAAATCCCTTCCGCGTCTCCCCCACACGAGAGCATGTAGGAGGCCCGGGAGATAGATTGCGTACCGCCATCGGCGACCCAACTCACAGAGCAGAAGGGGAAAATATAGAGGACCTTCTTAATTTTACGAACAAACCTTATTAGCATGAACTGCGGGCAGATGAAATATACGTTACGGAAAATCACTTAGGTTGACCCTTGTGGCGTGCAGTCCATTGACATTCTAACGGGATCGGGTCCGCCAGAATATTCCCCTCAGGGTTCCTTGGCTGAGATCGCAGCCCGTCTCACCACTGCTTCGCCCGCCATATCATTTCCCAACCTGTGCCGACACCCAACGGGTGCGTACTCTCATGTCTGTGCGGGTAAGTCGTGCAATGCTCGCATCTACCTCCATGACAGTGAGGTGTTCCAAGTTGTACGTCGGAAGGCCTGTGCAGCAGCTCTACAATGAGAGAAAACAACTGGGGCTCCCGGATAGCCTGCTTATGGCTTACATGAAGTGCTTCAAGAGCAGCTGTGAGTTGCACTGTATAAATTATGGTTCACCAAGCAATTTCTGCGTCAAGGTTCTCTCGTGAAACAGCGCGATGTAGCCTACAAAGTTGCCGGACTTAGAGCCATTAGTGAACACCTGAGTGGTGCCTGGATATTTATGAAATGAGGGATCTTTATATAATAAAACGCTTCGTGTATTTATTTATTTCGTGTCCGCTTTGAAGGAAATAGATGGGCTGAAAGTAAGCCAGGTTGCAGATTTTGTAAATCGATGACCAGGTTGCAGAAAATGGCGATGGCTGACGCTCATCCCTTCATCTGAAGACGCTTCTTGCTTGAAACACTCCTCGAAATCGGAACACTATGTATGCAGCTTCTGGAGTCCGATTTTCTAACTTTTTTCTCTCAGGTTACGACGTATAAATTCGGCAGATGGTCAACGAAGTGCTCTGGAGGAGCGATTTTTCACGGGCAGTATACAGCTATTTCTTCTAGCTTACTGTCTTTTTCTTCTTCTTCTTCTACAGCAGTATTATTCCCGTTGAAAGGGGGTCGCTGAAGCAGATCATGCTATTCCTTGTATTTCTGTCCATTATCAGGTGTTCCTCCAGCTCCACACCACGCATGTCATCCCTCACACTGTCGTTCTCTGACGGTGCGAATTTCGCTTTTAGCATTTCAGTGAAGCAGCTTTATGTTCGCAAGACCGTATCTTGGCTACGGAGCGCTGACATGCATACAAGCCGGCTAGAGTTGCATTAAAGTTTATTGCAGTGTTTTAATCAAAGATTTACTTCTGCCTCTCACTATTGAAGACGCACGAGTAATCAAGAAGGAAGATAGGGACCGTATAAGAAGTACGAGAAAACTACAGTCTGAAGATCGAAGTCGTGCTACGAATGCATGGAGAGAGATGAATCGTCTATGCGATACAGTCAAGAAAAACTTGAAACAGAAATATTACAGAAGTGAATGAGAGCTGCTGATAACCGAAAGTGGAGAAATGTGGATGCAGTAAGTCAGAGAAAAGAAGACCTAAGGTTGAAAGCCCGACAAAGAATCAATAAAGAAAATGAAGCAAGCCAGAGAAGAGAAGATTCTGCAACGGCCTATATGAATACAAAATATCGATTATTGCGTGAATTTCTTCACGCACGGGTCCACTAGTAGTTTGAGAAATTCCTCCTCAAATTATTCTTGGGCAAGTTTCTTTTTCTCAAGCAGGAAGATCCGGGGCCGAAAGTCTCCAAAGGAATGCGCCAAGTGGATTGTTCCTCGAGTGAAGTGGGTTTAACTCTCAGGAGAAGAAGGGAAACTGTACGAGGCTCATCAAATGCATCAATACCTTGTAATCAGCTGATGAGTCCATTTTGAAAGGTTTGCCCGACTCCGGAATCCCATTTAAAAAAACATCAATTCAAAATTTTCAGTTTCAACTTTTAAAAAGTGATGAAACATATTGTGAATGTGGACATATTTTGTTTTTTGGCTTAATCTCTGTGTTTGCCATTGATAATGGAGTACCTAGATTGTCTACTACTATAAATTACTTGATGCAATTTGATAGCGTACATTAATTTTTGTGCCATGATAGGCAATAATCGGAACGGAAATCTTCTCGAAACAAAAACTGTTAGGCATCAAAAAAAGGCCGCAATTTGACCCCAGCCCAGCCTATAGACAGGTTTTCTGCAAAGGTAATTATTATTGAATTATAAATATATGAAAATTTAATGTCCCAAATGGTGCTAATGATGCAAGATATTGTAAATCTACAAAACTGCTATCTTTAGCTTAATATGTGTGTATATATATATTTGTAAAAATTATTTATGCATATTTAATGTTTACATTAGCTAAATAATAGTTGGATCAAGGAGTCTGTGTCGGGAGTCGGAAAATCTTGAGGACCCGGAGTCGGAATCGGACCTTGAACCATCCGACTCCGAGACCCTGATTTTCACCATCAAAGCTGCAAGAGTTATTAGAAGCTGGTTAATGTCAAGTATCTTGAAGAATTTCATGAGAAAAGTCAAGCCTTGTGCTTGAATTGAGAGTGTGGCAGCACCTGGCACCTGTTCATACTGCCCAGTTACCAACGAGTATTTTTTTGACTGCTATAGCTGCGAAGATGTAAATATTTTTTAACTAAGAACGTAAATACCCTAAAGAAGATTATGTAAACATATCTATATAGGAGCAAAATAATAGTAATTCACCACTGAATATATCGCATTTCTTAGACTTGTTTAGGTATTGCCAAAAATTTTCTCGTCAGACTTGGTTCCCTGATGGTGCCAACCACATAGCTGGCCAAGTTTTGATGTTAGCTATGTGCAAGAACAGCCATTGAAAACAAAGAAAATATAGTTAGGTCTTTAAGAAGCTTTCAGTTTTTCTAGTAAAGCATAGAATATTTGGCAAAAATTGTTGATATATGCCTCCTGAAGAGGGCCGATTCAGCGCATCGCCTGCTGTCGAATCGCACGATAATTTGTCGCATGCTGCTCTGGGAGACAAGCCAGCTGACAGCAGTGCTCGAAGTTGCAGTTTTTCAAGCAGCAAATTGGTTGCGTTGCGCGTCGCTTGTTGCTGCAGTGGGGCCCCGGCCTAATCTGACAATTCTTTATTCAAGGTGATGTGTTATGGCCCTGGCTAGCCAACATGTGCAGCCTGTAGAAACAGTGGTCCCAGTGCTGCCGGTAGCACACAGTGGGCCCCAGTGCAGTCTAGTATGTTAATCATTAATTAGTCATTATTTATTTTTAATCTAACTCTAGTGTTAAGCTACACCTCACGTTTTGGAACCGCGTCATGTCTTTATGATGTCCCTCATCACTACTTAATGAAAACTCAGTATTATTATTAAGGCAGCATAGGGTAATCATATAATTACCGTCTAGTAATCTATGCTTTTACTGTTGTTGACTTTTTTGTATGTAAACTAATGAAACCTGCTCTACTGCATATATGAAGGCAATACTAGCGCCAGTTTATGTTTTTGAAGCCACCTGGTGCTGCCAGTCTGTGGCAGACCGTCGGTAGCTGAGGAAGCCAAATCGAGCGCCGGTGAATCGTCGTGTTATGCCAGTGTGGTAAAAAACTTGATGCGTCTTTGCCTCTCCTATTGAATCTTCCGATCGATTCCTGTTGGCCATCAACAAGCTTTTCTTGAAATGTCATCCAGTAGCGTTTCGGTCTTCCATCATTTTGTCAAAAACAAAACTCCTGGCATTTACTCAACCGATGTCGCCAACAGACATGGAAACAATCACCATGACTGCGCATGAGGCTGGTCTGTATGATACTCCAAACCGTCCCTCGCTTTGTTATTTTACTTCCAAAAATTTAGTCCAGTCACCGGTACTTTATGAACACTCCTCGTCTGTTCTTGGCTACTGTGTGATGCTTGCTTGCAAACTCACCATTAATAGTTTTTTGCTACCCCCACGATATTGTGCCAAAATTTCAACGCTTTTATTTGCAAGAAAAAAGCAAAGTTTTTGCTTCAGGTTTGTTTTCCTAGTCTAGTCATTCCACTTTGCTAAGTAGTAGAGTAGATTAAATAGCTGGCTGTAGACGGACCAACAGGCTCTTTCCCAAAGAATCCGGAACGTACGCTCCGGCTCTCTATGAGCTCTTACCGTTATGTCAGATAAAGTAGATATCTGAGAATGAAGAGAAAAAATAAATGTAAAAAACTAAGCCAAGCCTAGGAAGAGCTCGGGCGACCGCGATTAGTTACAGCAGATAATCGGGGACTCAGAGACGTTCGTGTAGTTAGGGCATGATAGATAATGGTTTGATGTTACCTTTGAAGCTTGGACTGTTAAGTTAAGAGTTTGTGACTCCTAGAGGAGGAGTTCGAAGCTGTGAAGGGGGTTGCTCCCAATGTTTATCAAGAGGTTTTCAAATGCGTTGATTATATCTGCACCGACAACTTCGGAAGAGAGTCCTCTCCAAACGTTCACTATGAAGTACGGGAAAACTGTTGGCTCAGAGGAATTCTTTGATCTTTACGTTTGAGTTTTCGGCCGTTGCTTCGGAGACGATCATCAACTTCTCTGCCATAAAGTCCCATTGTAGCACGTCGTTGAAACTAATGAGTACTCGCCAGGTTGGTACGGTGTCAATTGCACACGGTGGGCCTCTAGGAAGGTTTGTAGTCTGTATCATAATCTCATAGACCGTGGAGGATGAGATATGATGGGGAAATACTGTTGCTTCGCCTCACGGTAGGCAGACACTGCTTCGTGTCGGAGACAGTGGCAGCTGCTTCAGCCTGACTACGTACTGGAATGTGAACTGAGTTCCTCTGAAGCGCAGGAGTGACTTTCCGCTCTCGGCACAGCGACTATTCACCGGTGATGACCTAAACCCCTCCCTCTGTCGAGGACGAGGTAAAGCCCAGTATTATGGACTGGGTTGAGGGTGCGCAGGCCTCCATCTTACTGAGAGCTGTAGGCGAACAGGTACAGCGGTAAGCCTGAGAGCAGCACTGCGCGTCTCTTGCTGGGGGGATCAGGAATGATGCTGCAGTTATGGTAATAATTAGTACAGCACTAGTGGTAATTGTATGGAAGGAGGTACTGTCGCCTGTCGGTGAGAACTGCATCAACTCAAAGTAGCATCCGAACATCACTCGTTTTCAGTGTACGCTCCCTGGAGAAAGCATACACTTAGAACGGATGTAATAGCTTTATCGAAGAATTGACCACATCTCGACTATGTATTTGGCTATAAATTGCAGTGAAAATTTCACAGAAAGTTAAACTTATTATGCTTATTGTGTCTGTAAATTTTCAAACGACTTGTCGTGCTGGTTCTAGAAAACTTGTATGTTCTGTCAATTTTACTAATTTCACAGAGCGGCGGTAATCGTTTTTTGACTAAAAAAAAAACAAAATATCCACAGTTTTATATCACCAAAGGAGCAAAGATGTACAACACTAATGAGAAAACTATGTATGAAACAAGAAATCATTAATCAAAAGTTTACAGTGGCTGAAAAAAGTCTTATTCACCACATGATCCCTATGACGTTAAACGGTTTAATAACTTCAATAAGCTTAAATCCATGCTGCCAGTTTCTTCGTTGCAGAAGGTGGAACTGCCCTTGCTGCTGCAGCAACAGCATCCCACAAGACAGATTTTGAGTTGTACTGCCTTCCATCTGCATAAATTTCCTTTTTCAGAAGGGCCCAGGAGTTTTCAACTGGGTTTAGATCAGGTGATCGCGGTGGCCAAACCATCAGTTTCTTTCCGTGGTACCCCAAAGAGTCCAGAAATGCTGTGGTAGTACGGGCATAGTGAGAAGGCGCATTATCATGCATGAAAATCAAGTTTCGAAGCAACAAAAGGGGTATGTCATCCAGCTATGAGACCAAGGCGTCCTTTAACATGTCACAATATGATGCAGATGTAATTTTCATGCCGTCAGGTACTCTAACCGGCCCTACAAGTCGATCCCCTATGATACCAGCCCATATCATAACACCACCTCCCTGTTGTTGATGTTTTACGCGTTGATGACACCTCCAGGTAGCAGCACCCAACTCTTACTCCACCCATCAGGACCATCAAGGGTTGCCCGGGTTTCGCCGGGGAAAAGAACATGATTCATGTTGATCTTCATGTATTTTTCTGCACATTCCATCCTCAAAAAATTCATGTCTTGTAGTCAGAGGAGGCAATTTCAGAGGGGATTTGACAGAAGCAATGGAGCGAAGGATGTCATTTCTTGTGGTTTTAACTACTTCAGCAAGCCCAGCAGCCGTAAGAATTTATTTATTTACCCGGTCTTTTACGTAGCTGACGAACCACATTTCTTATATCTCTGTTAGTAACAGTCTTTGAATTTCCAGCATCTGATGGCTTTTTTTCCGTTGTGAAAGGTCCTTCAAGATTCTTGTCACTGTGTCAATATGGCGTCCTATTTTTTGGGCAATGACATCAGAAGAGGTGCCTTTAACAGTTTCTTTCATGATAATTTCTTTCTCCTCGTTAGCTAGAGTTTTTCCACGTCCCATTTTAGCAGAATTTATATACAAAAAGCTATTATTGTCGTTCACCTCAAAAAGAGAAGAAATGCAAAGAGTTGTCAGTCAGGAGACACAGCAAAATGTAAACAAACTCAACAGTGTTGCCATACGATGTCACGATTTCCCTGCGAGTTCATGAAAATTTGATCGCGCAAAAACGAGATATGGTCAATTTTGTGCTAAAGCTATTATTTCCGTTCGAAGTGTAGGATGGGCTCTAGGCTGTTGATTTTAGGTTCGCCTACCTTATGCTATCAGGAGCAGCGCCCTCGAGGTATCCCAAATGTTTTCTTCAGAAGGTCTTCGAGACATCTGTCCTACGTACCCACTCTGCTTCGTTCCAGTTCCATGATCGTGCCTCTCACTTAGTTTTCCGTTGTTCTTCTTTCGTGACTTACGTTTCCCTTGCGCATTGAATTTGTTCGTAACACCATCACGCATGGGTCTCACCATGGTTCAGCTGCGCTAACAGGTTTCCCCACGTGCATTAGCTACTGGCTCCGCCCCTTTGCCATATTAGCAGAAACATAATTATATTTTATTTTGCTTCTCGTGTGAGGGTGCTTTTAGGTAGCACTATTGCGGAGCCAGTTCACTTAACTCGTTTGGTTTGTAATGGCACTGAGCCATGCAGATTAGGTTGTGAATTTATAGCTGTAATATTGCTAAGAAATGAATGTACACGAAATTATTAATGTAAGCTGTAATATAATAATCCAAGAACACCTCCCGCCTGTGGAGAAATAAATTTTAAATAAATAAATAAATTGCCTGCTGTAAAGCTGTGACGTCATCTGGTCTCCAGATCGCTCTCTCGAAGCGTGAAATTTATCCAGATTCCTCATTTTCTATCCGATTAAACGTTCTTCAGTTATTGTTGTAAAGTAGATAGTGCGACCAAAATATGGCGGTTAGTTAACCGTTGCTTCACCAACGGAAATTTCAATTCCCACCAGTATACTTCATACTAAAGTACACATATCACATAACGTTCCGTGCGGTCGAGACGTGCAGCTACCATGTCACAACACATAGTGTCGTACGCACAGGGTTGGCATTAAACTGTACTCTCAGTTGATCACTGGCTATTGCGTGACAAATATTGTGCGGATTTTTTGCTTATATATATATATATATATATATATGCAAGTTTTGTTGAAGGCGACTGAGAGATTGGTATTGATTAAACATTTATTAAGTTTCTCCAAGCATCTACTGCAGATACGTCGACGACTGCTACGTTGTAGTAAGAGATGAGGAGCACCTACAGCAACTCCGAGCAGCGTTTCAAGCAACATCCGTTCTCCACTTTACTCATGAATTGAGCAGGAACCATAGCATCAACTTCTTGGACGTGCAAGTAGACGGAAGCGGAAACCACTATGTGACAACAGTGTACAAGAAACCAACCAACACAGGAAACTACCTTAACGCGATCAG
>LQNS02278160.1:2250633-2269209 GCA_001587735.2 Parhyale hawaiensis
CCCCCCCCTCTTTTCTCCTGTCCTGGCAATAGCTCATAGAGTGCTGGGGCGTATGTTCTGGTGTCTCTTTGGGAATGGGCCTATTGGTTCGTCTACTGCCGCCTATCTAATCTAATCTAATCCAAATGGTATCTAGAAATGATGCCAAATATTATTTTAAATGTTATAAAACTATCTTTAGCTTATTATGTGTTAATATATTGTTTAAAAGTAGTTGAACATATTTAATGGTAAATACTGTGTCAAGGAGTCGGAGTCGCAAAATTTTGAGAGCCTGGAGTTGAAAACTCTTGAGAACCCGGAGTCGGACCTCGAACCATCCGACTCCGCAACCCTGGTCCACCCAAATAGAGGCAGAAGGAGTGAAGCCACTCATCAGGCAGTCAGGTTGGTTGACCGAAATGTAAAAAATACAAAAAAAAATTAGAGTAAGCTAGCCATCAAAAATGACGGCGTTGAATTATCCAGACTCAGCGCTCACTTTCAGTCCCCCCTTAAAAATAATTACCGCAGGTGGTGTTACGCCATGAGGCGTTCTATTCATCACCCGCGAACGAAGTGAGAGAGGTGATGTTTTCGTTGACGATTTAACTATATATACATATATGTATGTCTGTCCAACCAATAAGTGTTCGAAGGAGTTGAGCAATGATCATAATTTTTTACAGGGAGTCTGGTGGGTTGCCCTCGATATGACCTATGCCAAAAAAGTAGGATTACTGGTCATAAAAAATGACGGCGACGAAATTAGCTATCCACTCAAAAACAGGTACGGTAGAAGGAGTTGAGCAATGTTCATAATTTTTTGCACGAGAGTCTGGTGGGTTGCCCTCGATGTGACCCATGACAAAAAACTGGGATTAGCTTCTCATCAAAAATGACCCGATGGAATTTGCTCCCCCGGGGGTGATGGTCCTACGCCACGAGGCATTCTAGTTTTCTCTTAGACTTGATGTTCGTCAGCAACAAAACCCAAAACGTTATGCACGGATCTTGATGAAATTTACAGGACTTAATAGAAATCTAAAACATACATGACCAAATTTGGGTAAGGATCGGTTCGTTCGTTTCTGTGTATGACTTATGTTTGTCAAGAATATAACTCAAAAGCTTCGGATGGATATTCAAGAAAATTACAGAAACTGCTAATTAATGCCAAGAGGTACAAATAACCAAATTTTAGGGACGATAAAAAAGAAATCATGGCTTCAGAACCAGATAGATTCTTTCGTTCTTGCCTAGCTTAGCGGAGGTA
This sequence comes from Parhyale hawaiensis, assembly GCA_001587735.2. Lineage (NCBI taxonomy): Eukaryota > Metazoa > Arthropoda > Malacostraca > Amphipoda > Hyalidae > Parhyale > Parhyale hawaiensis. The sequence goes on from LQNS02278160.1 coordinate 2,251,889, forward strand.
AGCGCTCTCAGAGTACTCTAGTTTCATACTGAATAGTTTGAGCCTTCGTTTCTACTACCACGATGATTTAACACAGGGAGAAACAAGGGACATTATCATCTCGAAAATCGATCGAGATGTGGAACCCGTTCACGGTACTGTTTGTTCCACACAGGATCAACACGCATGGAAACAGCAAGTCGGAAGAGAAGACGAAGAACAGAGGGAAGCAAGATTTGTTAAAGAGTATAAAATCGGAAGGAAAAAAAATGAACTCGAAGGACAGACGTCAAGAAGGCCTCGCTAAAGCTAAGTTAACCTACAGGGTCCCCCGATGGGCGCTGCTCCCCTTAACATACGTTAGGCTACGCAACCAGCTATCCCTGTGACCCATCCTCGGCTCCCTGCGGGGAGACCTCTGCTCCCTAACTTCTTTGTCAGTTAAATCGCCGATGAAGTGGAGACGGAGGCTTAAGCTTTCCATTGTAATAATAATTTTAGTGAACGCTTTATAGAGTTTAAATCCTCCCTAGCAGACCACACTGACTAGCACAGTGCCGGTACCATATTCCTGCGCGGACCACGGTAGACGCAACGGAAGCCGGAGCTCGTGAGTACGGCCAGAGTTACTTAGCCGTCTGTTACAGAGCACTCAACAGCTGCCAGTGCTCGGTCAACAGATCAACAGCACCACTGGGCCGCATCCAACTCTGCCCAAAATAAACATCCACGTTTTCGTTAGAATACCGAGCGCTATTTGCTGATAGCAGCGTTGTGCCATAAAGGGCCAGCGCCATACCTATGACCTTCAGGATATTTCAATTGCATCAGTTTAAGACACTGGCGCAACTTTCCTGAATGTATTCAGACAACATACCTTCCTTATTATTGCTACGATAGTGGATACCTTCTTCTTTTGTTAGAAACTGCACTTGTTTCAACGCCCGCAAACGTGTTCGTTAGACATGAATATAATTGATGCCAACTCAGCTTACAGTGGATACAACACAAATAAGAAGCATGTACTTTTTTCAAGATTTTTATTTGTCTACAATAGAACTTCACAACAAGACATTCGCTACCATCTTTTTCTAGAACATGTGAATACTAAACTATAAGACAGCATTTATAGTGTAGAACAAAAGGACTAGGAGTCAGAGGAGCAGATAAAGCAAGACCGCAACGTCGAAGTATGTGACAGCCCCTAAGAGTAATGAAAGAACACAGCCCTTAAGACAATAACATACCTGCAGTGACACCTAAAGCTTCTTCACTTATATACTGTAAGTAGCAGTCCAAAGGAGCAGGTAAGTTCTAGCAGAGGAGGCAAGTGCATTTTCTCTTCCCCACCTGATCGAGGCCAGTCTCTGCAGACTGGCCACTTTAGGAAAATTTCGTGTCTCCATAATGGGACCTCAACGTCAACTTCACTCAATGGTCTGATGTGTAATACCAAGCTGTCCAAACAGGGTCACTTCAACGGACACTAGTCAGTCGCCGTCTCTCAGGTTAATCACAAGTCGCACACACCCATGAGAAGAGCAATCATTCTAGCACAAGGCAAAATGTGAGGACAGCAAAGAAGGCAGACCACACAATGATGCCGTTATTACGAGTGCAGCAGAAGTGAAGTGAAGACGCTGGTGTTGGCAAGCAGCAGGACACAACAGCAGCTGCCAATGCATCAACAAATAGATACAAGTCGCGAGTTTAGGGCGCAAAAGTAACTTAACGCTCGAAAAATATTTGAGTGAACAACCGAGTAAGATTTTTATGCATAGCTACCTATCACGAAGAGGGTGAATACATTTCAGATGTAACAGACCATCTGTTGTTCTCCAAGGTTTGCAAGTAACGCTGGCACGATAACAAAAGACAAAAAGGATTGGAAATAGCTCACCTTGCTCTGGGATGAAGAGGAAACAAGAAGGTCAACAACCAAGCATTCCAAATGGCTAGTTTTGAAGTGTGGGGTGTATTTTAATGTACTTAAGTAATGATCAGATACTGTTCAATTACTGAGAATTAATATATAAAGTTATTGAAGTTCGTAGATTTGTTTCAATTACTAATAATGTTGCAATACAATTTGCATCTCGTAACTGTCCTGGAAGCGGAAGCTACTTTTACATTCCCCGGCAGATACTAAACGCCGAGAGGAACAGTCATTGCGCTAGGGAGAATGAAGAAACTCGAGGGAGCCGAGAAACATCAGGAAACGATGTAGACAGGCAGGCTTGGATGTAGCGTTTGCAGAGATCAAGATTAGTAAGGTTTGCTAGTGCAGCGATTCTAAGCCGCATCGGGCCGAAGGTCTGAAATTTTGTCACAGCATTTCTGCCGGAAGGTCGTCAGTGACGGCGAACTCACAGAAGTGAGTTCTGTGTCTCAAATTTTGTCAGATGCGCCCCTTCTGACACGACATAAGGCGCGCATCTCTAACCCTTTACGGCTCGGTCCAACGAATTCGCGCAGCCGTGCGGCACAGGGCAAGTGAAGAAGGCAGAAGAAATAAGTGCCTTTACGGACGCTCCCTTCCCCGACCCTCCGCACGGGCGAAGGTAAGAGCCAAGCGGAATAGGTCTGCCACCTCAATCGGCGGCCCACTTAGCGAAACAGAAGGGAAAATATAGAAAGCCTACCCAACTTTCCAAAACTAACCTCGTCAGCAGGAACTGCGGCCAGCTGCAACATCTCTTGCAGAAATGGCACTCTGGTTTGCATCTGGGTTCGTGAGACCCACATACAGTGTGACAGGGTAAGGGCCCGCTAGATTATACCCTCAGTTTGCAGACAGCGTGTAGAGCTCCGGGACATGATGCGACATGTGCGTGCTGCAGAGCACTCTAATGCCCCGTGCAGACCTTGCATCACGTCGCTGCAACTCGTCGCAGTAGTGGCGTCTAAAAAGAGCCGCTGTGTACACACCGGCCTGTGGAGGAGTGCGCTGTTGCAGCAGCGGATCAGTGCTGCCAGCGCTAGGTTTTTAAACCAAGATCGTGGTTTTTCAGTCATCGTCTTGGTTTCAATGTTTTTTTCTGTTGAAAACACGCTTAATATAGGTGTTTCGCATGTGACTTGTGTAGGTAAGCTCATATAAAAAATAGTAAGTTTTTGAAGTGAAGCAATAAGTTTTGACCAGTCATTTTTTTTTCTTATTTGCAAAAAATTATAATTACATTTTCTCGTTTGTGACACGTATTGAACAGACACAAAACCGATCAAAATGTTCGATCCAAGGTGACTCACCGAGCGTCTAGGTGTTTATCCACTTCACGACTTCAAAATTTAAACAGTAAATTTCAAAATCGGGTGCCTTTAAGCATGGTAGATACTCATTATGACACATATATACAGGAGTTTTAGATTGACAGAAGACCTGCACTGCATCGAAAACAATGTGTTCATGTAACAAAAACATAGGTTTGAATCAGTAGGCAAAATTGTCTGATTTGATCTGAGTTATGAAAAGATTCACGGTGCGTCCACGCTTGCTTGCCTGTGTTAAGAGAATATTTTCCCTTAGCCAATACACTGAAACAGCAAGAAATAATTAAAAAAATTCTTTACGGTGAGAGAATTTTCGCAAGGCAGCAAATTAGGTACTAAGGGCAAGTTCAATTGGGCGCCAAAAGTAAACCATAGAGGCTCGACTTGTTCGAGAGGCTATTTCATGTAAGTACGCTGGCTTCGACCTTCTCAATTGAGTTTCAGGCATTGATCTTAAAACAGTAGACCTTGAGACTTGCAACAGCTCGATAGTACGCCATGAAATGGGCTCTGCTCCATGGTAGCCTCAGCCAGAATTCATTAAAGATATATGCGATGGTGGCGTTTACAGGCAATACTCTGCAAGGCTGAAAAGAGCAAATGATAGCTACCAATAAAGTCGCCATTTATGAAGGAAATTTAAAAAAATGTGTAGTGTCCTCATTAGGCGTATTTAACATAAAAAATCAATTATTACTTCGTTAATTCTGTTCGCTTGAACAAAATAACATTTTTTTTTCAAATCTTGTTTTTTTAGGCAAATCTTGGTTGTTCTGATCTACTTGCTATGTTTTTTCTGAGAAGGGCCGCTGGCAGCGGTCAGTTGCTTATACGCTTTGAAGGAGTGAATAATACTCGAAATGAGGCGTCCAGAGTCAGAGGGGCGAACCGACCAAAACAAAAAAGTGGGAGAAAATGCGGTCAAAGTTTTGCAACTTTAATTCTATCGTATTTTTGTATGTAAACGCCTTATTGGTCGAGCGAGGAGGTTAAATACAATGCCGCGCGCTGATTGGCTGGTCAGGCGGGAGGAAGTTCGCCTCTCTGTTTCTACGAAATCGTAGCTTGCTGAACTTTCCGTTCGTGTTGAAAATACCATCTTGTTGAGCGCTCGGGAGCGCTAGCGACGACGAGCTGCAGTGACGTGCTGCAAGGTCTGTACGGGGCTTAACTCCGCACGGAAGATAAGATGCTACGGTTGCCGCTTGGCCAGGTCTCTGCACAGCAAACCACAGCTACCAACACTTGCAGCGCCATTTCCCAATTTTTTGTATGCAATGCCAAAAATGACGCAAGAGCATTTTGGAAGAGTGGTCTCGGTATACTGTATGTAGCGAGCATACAAGACGCGCTCAATAGTTGGACAAGCACGGAAACTTTCTGAGCGTCAACCAAAAGGAATTTGAGCAAACCACGCTCTGCTGCTCCACTGCTGAGTGAATTAATTACCTCAACTTCTGACTGAGATGCGGCAGTTGCGAGTCGACACGAGTGACACCAACACGACACCGCAGATGGGCCCCAAATAAGCAAGTGAAGCGTCTAAGGATACAAAGTCTAAGGTGTAAGGCGTGAGAGAAAAGTAACTGTAGAAATATAATGGCAGCCAAGTACAACTTATAAACAATATGATAGAAGCCAATGGGAGCAATAGAGCATTATTGTCATTATCTGACCTCACTTACAGCACGACTACAAGACAAGAGTAGAATCACAGAGACGTGTATTAAATCATTACACTGAAGCACATTAAATCATAACTGAGGAAGCTAACAATATGTACCTACCCACTACACCATGTTTTATCAGTAAAAACTAAAAATACGTGAAGCTACGAATATATAATATACATAACATAAAAATCCATTTTGTGCACAAAGTCACAAATGCCAGCATTTTGCATGGCGGTCACTGACGAGGGTGTGACTCCACCAGCCCACCTCACTGAAGAGTACGAGCTCACTGGAATAAGTACTTATCCACCAGCCCATCTCACAGCAGGGTATAACTTCACTGAAACAAGTACCTGCACAGTGACTCACAATAATAGTCATTATTATACATTTAAAATAGGTACTTTTAAACAAAAATATTTGTCGCATATTTGAATGAAGCGTGTACCAAGCTCAGACTATTTCGCATTATTATTATTATATTCCAGTTTAACCCCCGTAGCCGCAACTCAGGCGATTCAACAGTGAGTTTCCTTTCATATTATTTGTTTGTATTGGACTTGCAAGTCCCGGAATTTTATGCAAAACGTAGCAAATTTTTCATATTCTATTAATGTAGTCAATCTCTGTTAAGAAGGTGTATAGCGCACCATGATTGGCAGTAAAAGTATCCCCTAATATGGAGCTGAGGGTATGTGGTCCGCCTGGGAAATGCCGAGCTCTACTCCCCCCAAAAGAGGGGCACTCCACAAGGATATGTTCCACAGTGAGGGGAACAATGCAGTCATCACAATAAGGTCGGTGCGATCCATCCATCAAATGTCCATGAGTTGCCTTCGTGTGGCCTATGCGGAGTCTACAGAGTATTACCTCCCACTGTCTTGAGTTAAAGTTTCGATTATTGAAAGGAGAGAGGGGACTATTTGGCAATATTTGTTTACCTTTCATTGTGAAATTCTGACCATAACATTCAGTTGCCCGGCATTTTTACAGATGGTAAGCCACGCTATTAGTCCAAAACCAAAATTTAATCAATATTGGACGTGCATAAGATTTTACGGATGCTGACAAGACATATATTATTAAATACTACAAACGAATCTTCCGGTGCTGCAACTGCAAGAACTTTAGGTCGACATATTAAGACGGTTAAACTATCCTTGAATCCCCCCCCCCCTCCAGCCGAAATCAAANTAATCAATATTGGACGTGCATAGGATTTTACGGATGCTGACAAGACATATATTATTAAATACTACAAACGAATCTTCCGGTGCTGCAACTGCAAGAACTTTAGGTCGACATATTAAGACGGTTAAACTATCCTTGAATCCCCCCCCCTCCAGCCGAAATCAAAGGCTTTACAAGAGGAGACAAAATCTTGACCTTACGAGAAAGCTATAAGGCAAGTTAACACGTTACTTACCCTCAATATAGCAATAACGCGTTGCGTGCAATACGACCCACATATGCGGCGTATTTTCATAGGAATACTATTACCTATTCTTTGAATAGCAAAGCGTCAAGTGAATGAGTGTCCCGGAAGCTCCAGTAAAACAATTTTTGAAAATGCAGGCCTTCCTAACGTGACAAAAACCACTGGAGAAAGTACTCTCAGTTACATTTAAACAGTAAAATCTCAGCAAAAAAGGCCTCCATTGACAAAACGGGATATGCAACAGAGAGCTAACTGGGCGCATACAAACATAAAAGAAGACACGCTTCTTCTCCTCCACAGATGAGACCAGAGCCACCTCGTGGGTGGGGTCAAAGGATGGGTTGGAATTAAGGGGAAACGGCATCACTGTTTTTGTCGCAATGGTGGAGTAGCTAATTAGCATTACATTGGTATTGTCCCGATATTTCCGAATTGGAGATGATCAATAGCGATCCAAGACGGAGGATTTACCCGACTAGACAGCCGGAATCACAACGTTATGGGGTAGTGCGGTCTTACACTAAAGTCAGTATGAGGAGTAGCTAATGATGTGGGCAGGCATCATAATAATGCACTAGTTGGCCGCATCATGATAAGAGAAGGAGTGAAATCAATGCATAGATTTTGAGTGGTCTTTTTCCACGGCTTGATAAGCAGTTGATCTCTGCATAAAAAAGCTCATTTTCCTGCAAGATAGTGAGTGCTCTTACGCATTCTGCAAGCAACAATAAAAGAGTATCTGGCTTCTTTAAGATTCAAAATTTTTGAACCATCACCAAGAGATAAATCTACGCTGATGGTAAGCAATTCATTTCGGGAGAGGAATTGTGGCACGCCACACATGTTCTTCTGAGATCTGTAGATGCGAGAGCAATGAAAAAATTGACTGATTCAGCAAATGACCACATTTATGACGCCATCACATGTAAAGGCTTTTACATTAAAAAATAACCTGTGCTTTGTTGTAGTTCTTGTTCTTCTTTTCGTATTGTAGTCGTTGAATTAACAATGTTCGTTTCAATTGCCTATTCGCATCGATTTTTTTTTTTCAACTCGTGAGGCTAATATCGAGGTTCAGTTTACATCAGAATATGAGAAAAATAGCCTTATTTTGTCCTGAAAGTGAGACTTCTTAACAATATTGCAAAATTACTAAGCACTATATACACGTTTCATCAAATATTGGACAATTATTTACTCAAAGTATTTTTTATAACAAATAGTTAGACGATTATCGCGGGTCGCACTGCACGTATCCACCAGGCCACCTCACAAAACAGTAGCTATAAGCTGACTGGAGAGCACACGGGCACAGGAGCCCAAACTGGAGCACGCAGCACAACACCAGCGACAGAACAGGACACAACAGGCGGCCCAGCGGTACTGCTACACCAGCTCCGCCTCACACACTCCAATGATCAGATGTCAACATAAAGGTAAATAGCAGCAGGCAAGACCCCGAGCAGCAGTACCTGCCACAGAGCCAAAAGAACACGGTGGTTGGCACCAAACATTGAGACACGACAGAGTAACTAAATGAAGAAATCACAGAATGAGAGTATCACCGGCACCCCCTACGGCAGGGGTGCACTAGAGAGCCTCAGTGCAGAGGCCACAGAGTTTGGGCGCATTACAGCCTGCTCTAGCGTAAGTGCAAGTGTGTGGTGTGTGTGTGTCTGTGTTTCCACATTCAACTGTCCGGGTGTTGGTGCACGTCTCTGTGGAGCCGGACGGACGCCAGTGTAAGAGTGAAAACAAAAAAAGTTGCAACGATAATTTACGTAAACAACAAATCTGACCACTCAAGTTGTAATGCAGGCACTTAAATTAAGTATTATTTGGGCATGCAAAATAAAAACTATACGTGTTCAGTTCGGATAGGAACTTTAGTGTGCTCAACAGCTAACAAAAGCCCGACAAGAAGCCACAGCAGCTGGCACACGATGTTTACATATATAAAAGAAGTGCGCTTTGCTTTAGATGAATTGACAGCTTTGAAGTGCAGGGTTTGCAAACTTCCTGCTCCACCTTCGCAACAAAGTCGCACTTAAAAAAAGGCATAACAGCAGAATGGCACGGATAAGCATTAGCTATGCAGAGACTAGAGAGAGGAAATGCAAGCAGGGCAAGCAGAAGAATCACATTTAGTCACAGTAAACGCGTTTAAAAAAAATGAAATAAGTATCCGGTCTATACGTTTCAAATATACAACAGCTCCAGGAACAAAATGTTTGGGGAAGACTTCAAAACCTCAATTTATGGAGATGAGTTGTGTCAGGGGCAGGCAGGCAGGCAGGCACGCTCTGTGCGTACGGCACACGTGCGCTTGCAGGAGTTTCGTTCCCAAGCAGATGCCTCAAAGCACCAAACAAAACTGTTCTGGCAGGATGTACCAAAAGCCTGGTGCAAGCTGAGCACAACCGTTCACAAAACCTCGGACAACGATGCTCAACTCTAGCCATGGGGTGGCGAGTGATGCTTCGAGCAGACAGAGCTACGGTGTTGTGCATCAAGACTAAAGTTACGTAGTAGCCAATGCAAAACAATAATAAACGCTAGTTAGGTTTTACGCTATTTAACGATACAAACCGAATGCAAAAGGTTAATTAACACTGCACCAGTGAAATGTACACATTCACGTAGTCTGCATACAGCAGGATTTCTTGATCAGAATCACATAATTTGTACAACAGACTTCCTACCATCGGAACTGCCACTGTATGAAATGCAGCTTTTCTCTAAGCTCATGACTACAGTGAAAGGCATTTGATTGTTTGGAATGTGCCAATGTGTTCCACAGCAGTTGAGAGGTGAAGCTGCCGAGCAGCAGCAGAACTTGCGCTGGTGGAAATGCATCAACTCTCGTGGTAGTGAATGTTTAGAAAGCGACCCAACAGCGCTAGACTGACGTATAGTTCTTCCCAGTTCCCATCTAAAGGTCACGTGAATCTTTGCCGCATCTGACATTTGGCTGCACTGAGCATGAAGACCCGGCCAGAATTTCTAGCGTTCATATCTTTGAGAAAAAGATATCACTATATACTACAGTGAGTAGCAACTACCATTTCTTCAGCTACAGCAAAATAAATTCACAAGCTCGACACAAGTCGATAGAAAATACTCGCGTACTTCAGACATCCAACGACAGCGATGAAGGCAAGCAGCTCAGTAAATTAATTCCTAGTATTCTGGTATAACAAGAACTTCACTAATTAATCTGACATGTAATACAGATACGGCTGGAACTTATAAAAAGCAGAGACCAAAACTGAAGTGCGTGCAACTGAGAGGCAGCCAAACGAGTGCACTAGGTACAGCCGTCTTCTCTGCTGTGTGTACAAAACATCCCACTGGCAACAAATTCCAGACGCACAACTTGTGGCTGCACAATAAGTGTTGGGACTTGAATTAGGCGATAGCAGCGGCTGCCAGCGGCGCGCCACAGATCGCAGTACTAGAACGGGGCCAACCAAAGCTGCTCACTAACTACGTGCGTATGTCGCGCGTCGTCGCCTGCATTCGTCTGCAGAACCCGAACAAATAATACAATGGTGGAGATCTGTTTTATAGACCGTGACATGGGAGAATAATCAACACTTATTATCTGTGTAGGCGTGCCCAACCTACAAACTTACAATGTTAACGTTTTCAAACATTAGGCTAGAAGGTACTAATTCACCTAAATTTGCAGGGTCTATTTGTCAGGTGATAAAATTTCCTGGTTCATCTTCACCCCAGGTGAGACTGTAAGCAAAATTAAATTTCCCCAGTGTTTTCACTGCTTGGACAGCTTCTTTACTTTTCTTACATTTAAACTACATAGCCCTACAGCTAGTTAACGCGTCGGTAATGATAGAACAAGTAGCCATTGCAAAATAGGTAAAGTTTTGTTCAACTTCGCTCCAAGGTTTAGAAAACCATTGTGTAAAAACTATTGATGTCTAATCTAGTTTGACATTGCCAACCATCTTTCCCAAGACTTACCTAGGCTTTGCAAGGTATCTAGGCTATGACAGTAAAAACCTGTTATAAAATTCCCAGTGAGTGTACATTGCTTTGGGGTAGGATATTTTAATACAGTTTGCATACTTTCTCGTTTGTCTATATACTAGTAGCTAATTATTTGTAGTACCTATCAGTGATATTAGAATCAGTGTTTTACCACCACAGACGATTTTTAACTAAATGGAATCTTTAATTATGAACTGGAGTTTCAGTTAGACACATTATGTGAAAGTGCCAATCACTATCAAGCCACTAAGTAAGTGATCAGGTGTTATTTTATTTTGAATAGTTAGTAGGTATTGCAACACAGTCCACTTGAAAAGGAGAGGGCTTCTTCGCCCCGGAGTTCACTTTAACCCCATTTTACGGTACCTAGATTTTTTGAAAAATCTGAGGTCGCCTTCAAGTGGGAAACGTTAGAAGTTAAGAACAAGGGCATTCAAGGTGTACGTAGCCATATGAAGACTTGCGTGCCTCGCTTGAGTTTTACTGCATGACGGACTGTAAGTGGATAAGGCAGAGAGCACTCTCGGGTTGCGACAGGGCCGGCTTAAAGAAAACACTAAGCTTTAGCAGTAGCTGAGATTACGGTATGGGGCAGGCACTCTACAGTCTGTAAGTGATGATGCAGCCTGCATACTGTGCACAACTAGGCTATCCACAGTTACAGGTAGCTACATAGGCAAGCCTGGAAGAGCGAGGGCTCGCTGAAATTTAACAATTCTCCAGAAGCACAACATGACGTTGCCCCGACACTCATTACGTTTTGAATTTGGAGAAGAATATATATGCACTTAGTACGAGTAGTGGGGATAAATTAGTTCCAACCATACCATAGCCACGAAGCACATGAAAAAAGAAGCCTATGAAGGTCCTCAAGGGACCCACGCGGAGAAAATCAAGGTAAAAGTATAAGAAGCGTTAGAACGGACAGAGTGAGGAAGGTCCACTGTGCCGCAATCAGCTAGGGTCTCTCCAGCTGCACACAACATGATACTTCATGTGAGGAACGTCACCGGGCTGTCGTGTTGTGCAGTGGGCGGAGCCGGGCTCTCAGTCACTGCCTGGGTGTGCTCCGGAGCGGAGTCCTCTCAAAAGCAAGCCACATAGACTGGCAGGGTGAGGATGATTCTCTCAGACTTGTACGTACTTTCGACAGATTTCATACTGTCCTTTGCTTCGCTATTTTTTCACGAACATAATGCACAACAGCTCCGATTAACAAGCGCAACGAGGCTTGCATACTAATTTAGGAGAAGAGATGTAGCATGATAGGTAGGTACGCTAGTGGTCTGATTTTTAGATGCAAAATATTGCTAAAAATACAACATCCTCACACTCTTTCTATAAATAATAACATTTCATGTATCAGTACAACAGCCGACAATAGCACTGGCTTGCACTCATCACTGGCGAAATGCAACTAAGCAGCAGAGCACGAGAGTGAGAGGTGCAGACAGCGCAGCGTTTAGATGCGCACACCAGCAGTTTGTGTTAACGTGAGCAGTGCGCCAGTCACAACAACTGACCCAGCAGTCCTACAATTGGAAGTGACGCTCTGCTAACAACATACAAATGGCTGAGGAAGCTGCCTGACACAGGTCGCAGCTACTCATTGTTAGCATGTCAAAGTTAGGTAGGTACCTACATGTAATAACTAGCAAAAATGACACCGACAAGAGATTGCAAAAGCAAGAAGCACGTAAGCACATCATTACCTCAGTAATGAGGTTTTATATAAGCAGGGCGCATCAAAAAACTACAACAACCATAATATTTATCACAAGAAAAACTTGGCAATTTCCAAATCGACACTGAACTGACCATACAAAGATGCTATGTTAATGGAAATACTTCGTCATGAACTATCTAGCAGTATTACAGTACAAGTGACCCGGCACTGCGTCACAGAAGCCCTAACCATACCCTAATATCTAATTACGCTTGTTGATATCCTAAGCCTTGTTTTATGGCCACATGAAACGTTTGGTCAAGGAAATATTTGTCATTGTTGTTGTCACAAATATGATGGACAAGAGCGGCCGTACTTCCTGTACTCAGCTTGTCTGGGTCAGTTGATCGATTGTTATTATTGTTGGACTTATCATCAGCTGCGGCACATGGTCCGTGTGCAGCTTCCTGCGGCGCTGCAGCATCTTCTGGGCTCTCTGGTGCTCTCCCAGAGCAGCAAGATGATCTTCTTTCGCTATGGGCTGAATGGTCTAACGTATCCTTACATTCAACATCTTTAATTAGAGTATTCCTAGCTCTATCTTCATGAGACAGTTGAGCGTGGTCGGACTCCACAGTAATAAGGTTATCACACGGCCTAAGATCACGTCCAGACGCTACAGAACTAGTGATATTGGTAGAAGATAGGGAAGCATCATCTGAACACTGCTTAGCTATCACGCAGCTGCATGTCAGCAGAGTTAACCTATCATGTGGTGGGTCTAGAGCTTTGTCATTTAAATTTCTAGAGCAGTCATCACAGCCACTAACACAACTTAAGCATTTAGGACTACAATTAGCTAGTAAACAAGAATCTCTAGAATCATCAGCATTGTCCAGTTTACACTTCAGGTCAGAAGAGCCAACAGAACACTTATCAAGTTCATTAGCACAACTCCTGCGACAGTCCGTAACCGCAGGTTCTGTAACTCTGTCCTTCTCTTTTCTATCGTTAGACACTTCTAAGGAATTTACGCTACCAACACCAGAAGTCAACGTGTCTCTCTTCGCAGAAATTTCTTTGTGATGTTCTACCAAAGAATTGGAGCTTTCGGTACCACGCTCACAACTGCCAACGGCACAATTCCCCTCCGAGCTTGGCTGGGACAATTCTACATGAGATGCACCGTCCACGGCGCCGCTAGTATCAGGAGGCGATCTTCTTGAGTTCTCTACAACATGATGAGGAGAGGAGGAAAGGGTGTGAGCATCTGAATCATCAGCATCAGCCCTCGGAATATCTGGTGCTGTAGACAGTGCAGCATCACGTGCTTGTCCAAGATATGCAGATTCTACAGATTTGGTATCTTGTCTTGTTTTAGATTTGAAACTATCTTCTGAAGCACTAAAATCACATCTTTCACCAACACCAGTAGATGAAAGTCTATCATTAGCAGACAGGTAACTCTCTCGCTCGGAAAGTTCCTTTGCTGTCTCCGATGTAAGTTCAGAAGCAGCCACAGAATTGGTAGAAGCCTGCAGCTCATTCGTAGGCAATAGCCTCTCATCCTCAGACACAGAACTGCTGTCACCAGAAATGGTCTTCGTTTGTCCCACATGGGACGCTAGTAAGACATCAGCCTTAGGTGGCAGGTCGGGAACCTCAGACGTGCCACGTACGTCATCGTCGTCATCATCATCCCCAGGAGCATTGCCCCTCCCACTGCTCTCAACAGCAGGGCTATTGTCTTCATCCTGGCTATCGACATACTCCGTGATACGGGCACAATTGTTCCCATACTGTTGATACGACTGGCTGAATGGAAAAAAGTTATTGCTGGCCTGCATTCTTTCACAGAAATTGTGCAACTGTAGACTGAAAAGCTGTCTGTTGGTCATATGCAGAGGACTGTTGATCATGGCATTATGAAAGGCAATATTAGCTTCAGTTGCACTCTGATCAGGACTGTCAGAGTTGAGATGGTCCAACTGGAGATGCGGGGAAGTTGGACTGCAGCAATCTTGTAATGGCCTTCTGCCAAAGGGCAGGTTTCCAGGCGAGTCCGGTTGGGGCGGCATTGGGTTGTTGACATGAGCGAACTCTGGACATGGCACGTGCTTCTGCTGGTGCAACATCTGCTGAGGCGGAGTTTGGGGGTGAGGGAGAAATGGAGGCTGCTGATGAGGGTTGATGAGCTGCTGATGCTGCAATGAAGGATAAGATGGTGGTAAATGATTTATCATGGGAGTGTCGGAGATGAGGTCATCACCAAGACTGGCGTCATCAGAAGAAGAGTCATAGTCAGACGTAGGAGGGCTCTGCATCCCAGGGCTGCCAATACCAACACCCCCCGACATCTGTGTAGGCAAAAGGCATGCAGAGTCACCATGCAGCTCCTCACAGCCACCCATGCTCTCGCTCAAAGCTGCCATGTTACCTTCAGCCAGGCTCATCATCAGCAGGGGGTGTAAGCTGGCTGGCGGCTCGCCGCCGGAGAAGAAGATATTCTGGAGCATGCGATTGACAGAGCTGTCCATGCACGACACTGCTGTCTTCGACCATCGGAGCAAAGGGTTATAGAAACTTGAAGAATAAGCAGCAGGAGAATTTCCACAAATACCAGGATAGTGAGATGAAACAGAAGATTTGAAGCCATCACCGTCAAGATGACATGCATTCACACCAGCCTTCTCGTGCGATGAACTGCAAGACTGCTGAGGCTGCTGGGCTATGGCCTTCCTCATGCGTGACACAGTGTGCTCATAGTTCTTAATCTGCCACGCATATCTAGCTTTCTTAAATGGTCTTGGAGGAGGCTGAATTTGCCATGGACAAGGAGATCTCTTCTTTTTATTTTGTTCAAGCTCTTCCTCTCTTCCATTGAGTGACTGCTGCTTAATCACTTCAGTGGCTGCAGGATCAGAAACCTTACCATCCCGCAGCAGAACACTGAGTGTACTGGTAGTATGTTGAGCTGGAGGTGAGTGAAGCAGGGCTCCATCCTTCTGTGCGGTGTCTGGGCCTTGATGAGGGTCAGTGGAGCTGGGGAGAGAGGCCTTCTGCACATCCTCAGTGGAGTTGTCAGGCGGTGCAGCCGACATGATGCACAAGTACACACAGCAATGGTCACTGTGCCTCACCTGCACAGCAACATATCTATCAGTGACAGCATTGATGTAGCTATAAAATTAGCAAGCATAAGTGCAACTTGTAGAAGAACGTAACCCAAAGGGTAGTAACATGTCTAGTACCCGTCCACCACGCTAGTAGCCGTCCACTTGGCACTCAAAAACTTCCTGTGTGAAAACTAGCAGTGCTAGAAAGCTGCAAATAAGCTTAAACTGTAGGCTAAGTAGTGCCGCACCATCCCTGAAAATGACGGGCAAAGAAATGAAACTAGAAAAAAAAATTGTGCTTTTCACATTTTTTCAGGTTTTTAGTGAAAAAATGTGAAAACCACCACCATTGTTTCTTGTTTTATTTTTCCACCTGTTATTTTCAGGGATGGTGCGGCACTACTTAGCCTATTGTTTAAGCCTATGCGCGGCTTTCTAGCACTGCTAGTTTTTGCACAAGAAATTTCTTAGTGCCAAGTGGATGGCTACTAGCATGGTGGACGGGTACTAGACAAGTAGACATGTTACCTAAGAGCCAGACTTAGCTACCATACCTGTTCCCATAAGGGAATGACAATGGTAAATTCCCATTTCTAAATAGAAAATACAGAGATACAATAGGTGTACAATTGTGTAGCAAGCAGATTAGGTTAGAACAATCCACGGTAGCAGAGCTGGAAGCTAGCTATCAGCATCACATAAGATCTGGCAAAGACTCCTAGAAAGTTAGCTTGGTATTTACCAACACCAATTCCAAGTAGGCTTTGAGATTTGCTTTCTCTGCCTCAACACAATTAGCAGTGTTCACTTGTTACATCACAATTCATCTTTCATGGCTTCACTGTAGCCCACACTAAGTTTCATTAGAATTTAAAACTCTTAATTTGCATCATCATCTGTAGTTTATTACCAGACGTCACCACTACAAAATAGCTACAGTATAGCTACTGCACGTAGCGTCGATTGGGGCAAATCTTGCGCTTCGGAAACCAGGGCAAATCTTGCGCACCCCCACCGTAAACAAAGTATCCGAGGGGAATGACAAAAATACAGAAATAAAGCCCCATCCTTTTACTTTTAGTATGAACCCTGCAAATATGATTGGGATCCATCAAAGGTAAGCATGAATAAAAAAATCGTACTTTGAAGTGGTCGAAATATGAGCATTTAAAAATTCATTTTCAATCTTGAAGAAAAATGAGCAATTTGCTCAAACTCTTATTTGCTGCAGCCCATTCCTGATAATTGGTATGCATCATGTTGAACCCTTCCTCTACTAGTGTTTTTAGTGTTTGGTAAGGCTGTGATACACATGTCCAGCTTTTTAATAGTTTATATAAGCGCATGATTTGCCCCCAATTATTTTACAACCTGAGGTAAAAGAATGTTCCAATGTACACTTTTGCAGTGCTGAGCGTAAGGCAGAGTACCTCTGTCGGTAGCACCTTGACCCGCGATTCGAGGGGACTCCAGATCAGGAGGACGTGTTGAGTCATCACACTATTTAATGACAGGTAAGTACTCTGCAATGTTCAAGTGTACATGATGAGTCAAAATTTGCTTAAGTGTATACGGTATCTGTGCTTCGTAGTAGTAGTAGTAGTAGTAGTCAAATCTTGATGTTTCGTGTAAAAATCTGATTATTGACCCATTTCCTGTGGAGGAGTGAAAATCGGAAATTTCAGGTTTTTTTTGTTGTGGGTGTAGGCGCTTGGCCCCTCCACTCCTGCACCCCTCAGCCTCAGCTATATAGGTCTGGGTCAGGGCGCCAGGAGTCATTCGTCACGACGAGCAGAACATCAGCCTAGAATTAAGGGCTATGGGAAGAGAGTAATCCTCCAGAGGTAGCTACTCTGCCTTACGCTCACCACTGCAAAAGTGTACATGAGAACATTCTGACTATTTGCAGTGGTTTGTTCCCGGCAGAGTACTTCTGTCGGTAGCACCGAAATACCAGCAGCGGAGGATATGGAACAGGGCAGGATTCTGAGGCGCCCTGAGCTGGAGGGTGCACATTCTTAGAATTCTTAAAGCCTCTCGTTTCAAAGCTCATCTGTTTAAGTTGTGGTGTCCGCTATCTATTTTGCCAGGAAGAACAGCGCTTCTTCCCTGGATTTCTTATCACTCAGCGCCCTAGACAAAGTCCTGGTGCTGAGGATCTATCTTCC
>LQNS02278160.1:2332910-2345630 GCA_001587735.2 Parhyale hawaiensis
GTTTGGAAACTTCATTTATACTTCTGGAACAGCCGGTATCATAGTTACACCTTCCTATGATAACCTCTCTAAATTTCGCAAAATTTTAGGAACTAAATTTACCAACTTTGATCCTCCCACCTGATGAGCTGGAGAAAAGCGAAACGCGCGTCGTGGGTACCAAAATTTCTTCAACTGCTTCTGTAATCGTCATATATATATATATATACATATATATATATATATATATACAGTAATTAGCATTGCCGTGTTGAGTACTGTATATTGTATAGCTATAACTGTTATTCACAGTGTTGCAATTTTTGTTTCTTCACAAAATGTTTGTTTTTAAAACAGCCAATACTTGCAGAGTCTTTTAGGTTTTTATAGGCTTTTTCAATGCTAACCCAGATTTCAATGCTGTATATACTAGTAGCCATAATGCTCATGCAGACTTGACGAACTTCAAGCTGTTAGCTTTCTGTAGTCTCCAGAGCCGACCCAACCGCGCATATAACCAGGGATATGCAGATGCAAACTAACTCCTTGTTTCATATTTTGAAAAAAGACATTTGCAACTAAGGTTGGACGTATGTGTTATGTGCCGTAAGCCATTAGTAGCTGGTGTTAAGATTTAATCTCTTTACAGTCGGGGCAGCAAAAAGAAGAAAAGTTCAGCTCATGCAAGTGATTCGAGACCTGATACTGCTGACTTCCATGTTGCCGTTAGTGCCCAGGACACTAAAGACATCATAACTGCTCTGCCCACAGGTTAAGTATCTTCATCATTCTTGTGTCATACTACTACTGTGATGCCTGGGACTGGTACTCTGGGCACAGCTTTGTGTAATAATGAATTTACTCAATTTCTCTAACAACTCAGTTTACTTCTTAGGGTCCTTAGGCCTATAGACAAGATACATTTTCGGTGTGCCGCGAGACGATTTGTACCTATCAGTTGACTCGCTCCTATGCATCAACTAAAGTTTTCCGGCCAGACGAGTTGGTGTTGCGCGACATCGCAGCGACATTTTGCGTAGGCTACAGAGCTAGCGACGGTCACATACTGCTCGTGTAATCGGGCCTTTAGTCTGTCGCTTGCCGTCTGAGGAAGAGGTGTCCGTCGCTGCTACAGTCACCATGGCTTGCACCCTTCTCGTGTCTTCTTCTTCCTCACACAAAGAGCAACAATTATTCCGAGAAGAGTGGCACGGTCACACTCCATGCCGTACAGCTGCTTGCGCCACACTGAAGTTACCTCGCCCCTTATGCCCTTGTAAACACTTTACTCGCCGTATCAAGCAACATTTTTTGTGCGACATTTGAATATATACAATGTTGCTGATACAAATTGTATCATGTCTAAAAGGACTTTAAGGGGAGTAACAGGCCTACGGTCGCTCTACAAGTCAACCTTCACTCTAGTGGGAGACATAGCCTCATTGAGGCGTGTTTGTCCACCGATCCCGACCATGGCAATTCAAAAGCAACCTCTGCGACAGGAAGCGTGTCATAGCTACTGTATATGTGCTGCAGGCGTGTCATACTGAATGTGACCGTTTGGTATCGTCATGTGTGGCGGAGATGATCTGGGTAACTCCGCAGAATGATACCTAGCGAATTACAGTGAGAGGTCAGCACCACTGAAGTGTTTAGCACCAATTGCACCTCCCTCTCAAATCAATTGAATTATTGCATGCGAAGTTTCGATGTACACTGCACCTACGAAGGCTACGATCAGGCTAAACGATTTTGAATCGCCAGGTCATGTCTGCTATGCCTCTGTTCTTGTTGTAATTATTCCCCAAGTAGCTATTTTTTCAACAGCGGCGTCACTTCGTGTCACAATATAAGAGCAGTTAAAATAAGGAGCGGTCGGTATTGTACTAAAAGCATGATGTTTATTCTCTGGGGTGCCATTTGTAGAGTTGTTCCTAGCCTACTAGGCTCAGACTTATGCCGGGAACACATTGAAGCAGCAAGCGATGCAATGCAATTTTCGTTAGCAGTCCGTTGCGTGTGACCAAGAGCTACGTTTCATGATCGGCCACACTATACGCGATACGGCAGCAACGTGAATTATGTAGGTGCGTATGACGTTACGTTCTCAAATCTTGAAAAGCGGTGTGAAGTTTCGCCGACGTAACTACAAAATATAAGAGGACAAATTTGTGAGACTGCAATTGTGCTAATAATCGATTCACGTTATGTATTAATGATAGCTTTTTCTTGGCATGGACGTAACGAAAACTGATGAACACATTTCCACAAATTGGCGAGATTTATGCGCTTATCAACTCAGTGGCAGACGACATTAGCCTATTTGGTACCGCGGTATGAGTTTGAATTATCCATGGAAGCTTTTATTAGAGATGAATTGCTGCACTGCGAAATATTATGAAAATAATGTTTACTCATTACCGATAAAATCAATGAAGAGGACACTATCATTACAAAATAGTCTATACTTTCACAATTCCAGCGAAACAAAATATGGTTCGGACAAGTTCAACCCCGTTATAGTGACATTTGTGAAGTAGTTAATGCAATTAATTCAATGAACTGTTCTCCATAGCAAAAATATGTAGCATTTTCTATTGCAATATAACTGTAATTTCTTTATGAATGATCCATTTGTTGAAGAGAAAGCTTTCAGTGTGAAATGTAGTATTTTTTGGGTATTGCAGTACAGGCGCGGACAGATTCGAACAAAAGTGTGATGCCAGATACCGCCACACGCACTTCGTTGAAATGATGTTCAGCATGATATTAATATTCCATTTGGAATTAAACTTACAGTTTAGCACGATGATGAATTCTACGAAAGTTATCAAAATCTATTGGACGCATATTTAGAAGTTACTCTACACGTAGTTCAGGCATGACTTCGCTCATGTTGTTGTTGAGTATAGGGCGGACATTGCGTATAGGGCGGACCACAGGTTCAGTGAACTCACTACAGAGAATTTATGATCAATTTTGGCAAAAAAAAACAGTATTTTACAACATACTTCGGTTAAAGCTACACAAAATATGTCTACAACACTAACACACACTAAATTCCTATAATGGCTTTAGTAAGACCAAAAATCAGCAAACGAAATGGCATAATTTGTCTTAGATTTCCAACTTGCATTATAGTGCAGCCATGTGCAAACGCTGCAGCCAATATGCGCCTTTAAATTTGCAGTAATATTTGTAAATAAGACGCTTACAGTTGACAATATTATAGTCATATTATCGAATGCTATTGGACATTTATCTGAGTGACTCATGAAGCTACCGTTGGCGATTAGAAGTAAAACTTATGGAATACTAAAATTCAATGTATGTAGTTTCGAGCATGAGTTAAGTCATGAGGGTGGCTAACTTGTGAGAAAATATCTTGAGCACATTAACTTCTTCTGGTGCCCAATCATTCAACTGGATAGCATATGTATGGCAATTTGCACCATTTAAGCTGCAAGAGTTATTAGAAGTTGGTTAATATAAATTCTCTTGCAGAATTTCATAAGAGAAGTTAACTCTATTGCTTGAATTGAGAGTGTGGCGGCACCTGGCATCTTTCCATACTAGCTCGCTGCCAACGCGTATTTCTTTGACTGCACTGCGATGATGGCAGTTTTTTGTAAGAACGTAAATTCTTTGAGGAAAATTATGTAGAAGTATCTATGTATGAGTCAAATAATAGTTATTCAACACTGAGTATAGCTATCTGATTTCTTAGACTTATTCTGGTATCGCCAAAACTTTGCTCTTCAGGTGTTGTTCTTCGATGATGCCTACCGCATAGCTGGCTAGGTACGTTTAAATATTCCCTAGCTATGTGTTCGTAAGAGCAGGATTCCTCTACCATTGACAACAAAGGAAATATATTTAGATCTTCTAACTAACAGTTTTCAATTTTGCTTGTCAAGCGTAGAGTATTTGGCAACTATTATTGATATAGCTATGGCTCCTGAATAGAGCCGAATTAGCACAGCGCCTGCTGTCGAATCTCACGAAAATTTGTAGCAAGCAGCATTGGAAGACGGGGCGACATGCGATCTGTGCTGGCGTAGTGCGGCCAGTTGATAGCAGTGCTCGCAGTTAATTTTTTCAAGCAACGAATTCGTTGCGTTGCATGTCGCTTGCTGCTTCAATGTGTTCCCGGCCTTACTGCGCAGCCGTTTCGTCTTACACAAGCTTGGCTCTCTTATTAAAATATTGCTGCTGATTGTCATACAGTGCACGTCGCTGCACGATTTTCTCAACAGCTAAGGTGATGCCTACTAGCTTCCAAGCTTGTGGAAGTAATCTTCCATGTAGCAAGTGGTAGTCATTTTTATTGAAAAGGAAAATCAAAAGCATATACCTCTGAGAGGTTTTATGAACCCCCTATACAGCAAAGATTGCTGCTGGGTGCATCGAAGATATACCAAATTGACTTGGAGTACTCTCAATTAGATGGCCGGTGTATCACTAGTATAAACCCATCAGAGGCCATCATTCTCTTCATAGAATGCTACTGGTGAAGTGATGTGCACTTCTAGCATTTTTAGGTAGGAATAAGTTGTAGATGTTTGCAGGTGCCAATGCCTTAGTCAAGTTTTTTGCCAGTTCGTTCTGGTGAGAAAAAACTGGAAGAAGCATGAGTAAGAATAAATGGTGAGTTGAAAGAAGCACTTGCCTGAATAAATGCGAGTTGGCATTAGTAAAAGTTATAATAAATGTGGTTCGAATTGTGCGTTAATATATGTGCAACACGATCCCAGCGCAGGACGTAATAAGTGCAAGATAGAGTAAGCACATAGCGTAATGAGTGTGAGTTAAATTGAGCGTGACTCTGAATTTGCGAGAGTCGAAACACGCGCGAACCGAAATAAGTGAGATTCGGAATGGGCGGGAGTCTTGACTATGCGTGGGTCGGTATGGGTTTCAGTTCACATAGGTGTGTGCTAGCAAACGTTCAATGTGCCTCATAATCATATCTATTGCAACCTAACTGGATCTCTTTCCTGAGGTTTGCATGAAATGTATTGAGCCGTACACAGAAATCTGTCCTTTACGCAAATAAAAATTTCTCATCGTCTGCCACTATTTACATGCCTGGGTATTCAGTTTGTAGATGCTAACCCTTTCTGTTTGGGCTGGTTGTTGAATTGAAAGAAATTATGCATTTGCTGAAAATGGAAAAAATCCAGTATCGGGTGGGGTAAGAGGCGTGCTTCTACTGCCTTGACTGTTCCTGCCGCTCTGGCTGGTAGTAATGGACCCAGAACTCATCCACGGTCACAAATTGTGCCATAAAATCTTATGAATCTGCTTCATACAGCTCCAGATTTGCAGCAGACATGGTTCGCTCTGTTCCTTTTTATTTAGGGGCAGATGACGAGGCACCTAGTGAGCTGAGACCTTTGACATACCCAGCTCATTGACCGGAATGTTGCCACTTCCTTGCATGCGTCCCTGGTTCATCACTACCAGCCACAGATGAAGGAACAGTCAAGACAGTTTAAGCATGTCTCTTCTCCCACCCAATGCTCGATTTTCTGCATTTTCAGCAAATGCGCAAGTTCTTTCAATTCAACAACCTGTCAATATGAAAAAGCTTAGAATGTACGAACTTGAAATTCAGGCATGTAAATATGTAATGGCAACAACGAAGACAAATTTATATTTGTGTATCACACCGATTTCTGTGTGCAACTCAATACGTTTCATTCACCCTTCATACTATGAGTAACTTATTGTCAACCCTGCCTAAGCCTGTAGCACCAATACCAATGCTGTTATTTCTAATTCGTGCGCATTCCATACCTCTGTCGTTTTTGCTTTGTGCCTTTGTACGTAGCTACTTTAGGAGTTGCATACATCTTGATATTTGTTCATATTCAGAAGGCATGTTCCACTACCGGTTCTGTGACAGCGCTTTCTAGTCTTACCACCTGCGTCCATTATGTCTATCTACCTACACGTACACCCAATTCACCTTTGGGAGCTTTGTTAGGCCCTGTTCGCACGTATGCCACACCACACATCGCAACAAAGCATGAGCGTTTGTACCCGTGCCTCGAGCTGTGCTGTTCTTACCGCGTGTGTCTGTAGTCGTTCCCACATGCGCCACCCCACACCACGCGGCGCAACACGTTTGCTTGTAGACAAGACTCGATATACATTTTGGGTTCTTCTTTCAATAGAGCAAGTTATCTCTTGAAGAAAAATTTTCCCGAGTCCAATTTATATTCCACCCTCGAGTATCTTGGACACGGAGCTCCGTATTTATTAGAAGAAGCAATATCGACTGCGGGCAAAAATCATCGCTTTTTTGCATATCACCAAAAGAAAGCTTTGTTTTGTTCAGCCTTGCACGCTTATCTGTATGGTTCCCTAATGCAAGTTAGCAGTTGTGCAGCATACTACACAAGGAAGTTAATAAAAGTCTCACATGTATAGAAGGGAGCTCAACCGTCTACCCTAAATAGTTGATAACCTGAGAAATTGAAAAGTGCATGTCCCGTCAACACGCGGCACTACCCAGACAGGGAGCTCCTTTCTATACATGTAAGGCTCTGCTTCAATATCTTTGTGATGATGCTAAGGGCAACATAAGATGGGTCTTCACAAATTCTTCACTGTCATTATTGACAGCGCGGGTACTCTAGTTCATGAATAAAAATGATCAGCAATTTATTGTTGCTATTTAATATATAGCTACATATATAATATTAACAAAAGATTTTGAGTGTTAAATGGAGATATCTGACTGCTCCTGAATGGACCTGTTAGCGGGCACTGAATTGAGCGCAACAAAACGTAAGATTCAATTTTGTTATTAACATGTGCATAATTACATGAAAAGCAATATTTATTTTCTCTTGTATATTAGAAACCTGACCCGCTATTTGTATTGTTGATATTCAGTATGCAGGACTAGAGGGCCCAGCCGTCAAAATGACAGCAATGATGTTATCATTGAACTAATTATTCTTCCTGCTCCCGGTATTGGTTTTGCTGTAAAATAGGTCTCATATCTACAGCCGTGATCTTCCATTATTGAAGCTCAAGTTATACTACAATGTGTTGCGAGTGCAAAAACTAACCCACTGCAAGATAAGGCGCGGGTATCAGTTTAGAATCGGTGAAACGTTGAGCAGCTCTAAGAAAATATAATCCAATCAAAAGAATTTACTGGAAATGCTCATGGCTTACCGTAACCTGG
Source organism: Parhyale hawaiensis (assembly GCA_001587735.2). Taxonomy (NCBI): domain Eukaryota; kingdom Metazoa; phylum Arthropoda; class Malacostraca; order Amphipoda; family Hyalidae; genus Parhyale; species Parhyale hawaiensis. Next base: position 2,340,091 of record LQNS02278160.1, read on the forward strand.
ATACCAATCATCTAAGTAAACCTTTCGGGGCGATGTTTGGCTGCGATGGAAGTTGAATATAAAAAGGCGTGTTTTCAGCGTGAAGTTCCAACTCCTGCGAAGATATTTAGCTAAAGAAAGCATAAGCGAAATGGATTTTACAAGAAAGGAACAAAAATCCCAATCAAGACTGGGCCTTTTGAACTGCTACAATGAAATTCAACTAAAACGTGATATTTCTTCAAGGGGCATAGGATGGGCCATAAGCGATAGCGTTAGGTTAGCTTAAGTTCGCCCATCCTATGTTATGGGGCCCGGGGACTCCAGAGGGTACGTGTAGGTTACCTTAGTCATTAGCTATACCTGCGGGAGGTCTTTCTTTCGTGACCACTTTGTTTCCTTCACGATTTCGTACTCCTACTTACTCATGCATTATTCTGTTCCCCATTTCTTTCCAAACTTGCTGTTTTTATGCGCGTTGACTCGTGCATGGATTCCACATTTCTCTTGACATTCTTTGTCCCTTCTTTCTTCTTCTCTTGGGATCACATATACAGTACTCTGTGGGTTGGGAGGCTTAGGCTAAGCTAGGAAAAATAATAACAATAAAAACATATGTGATATAGCTTATGCCCGACAGGATCGAAAACTATCAGAAATATTGCCTTTCATCCACCGTGCTCAGCAGAACATCATCTTCTTATCAGAAACTACTGAGTTTTCAAAGCGAAGATCAATTACGGCTCAGCGCTGGTTTCTGTTGTCTGTCAGGGGACTTAGGATGGGCCATAGGGTTAGGTTAGTTAGGTTCACCCATCCTATGTTATGGGGCCTGGCAACCCCAGGGGGCTCGTGTAGGTTACCTCAGCAATTTGCTAGGCCTTCGAGACATCAGTCTTTCGTGCCCTCTTTGCTTCCTTCCCAATTTCATGCTCCTACTTGCTTATGCTTTATTCTGCTCTTCCTCTTCTTTCCAGACTTGCTGTTCCCATGCGCGTCGATCCTGTGCGGAAACACCTTCGTGCATGGGTTCCCCGTTTCTGTCGACATACTGTATGCCCCTTGCTCTTTTCTCTGTGATAGGTATCGTTCCGCTCGGAAACGGAGGCTTAAACTGTCTGACTATAACTAACTGGTTTCTATTTACACTGGAAAGATTTACGTCTTGTTTTCCCGCCTCAGATACATGGCTTGAAGTCTTCGCTCTTGGTTAGCGTATGGCTTTCCTTGAGGCAGTATTGACGCAAAATTGCCGATGGCTGTGAACTGGGAGATCATAACTGTTTCGCTCTGCGCTTCAGGCACCTTTGTGCTAAATGTTTGAAACTGTTGCACGAAAAATATCTCTTCTGCTGGGGAGTTACACCACTTTCAGGGCTACTCTCACTATCAAACTCCTGATCTCGTTGTACCACAGACAGTAGTGCTGCAGCTCCCACACTTTAAACCTCCATGTCGTGAACTGGAACTGACTGCAATAACTTTTTGAAGAACTGCTTCAATGCTGTCACTATTTGGACGACTCTATCCAAGTTCGACTTTTTCCGCCAGGCCCGCTAGTAACATAATAATTACCTCCGCCAAGGAGGTTATGTTTCCCTCAGGTTTGTCTGTCTGTCACCAAGATAATTGAAAAAGTTGTGGGGGAATTTGACGAAAATTACAGGGATTGTTAGGTATGTTAGGAAGAACAGATGATTAACTTTTGGTGAAAATCCCTCTATCAGTTTGTTTGTTTGTCTGCCTCATTTTTCTCAATGCCATAACTCAAAAAGTTATGAGCGGATTTTTATGAAATTCACATGAGTTGTTAGGTAGCTGTATCACAAAGAGTAAGTAACCAAATATTTGTGATGGTCCGTTTGTTCGTTTGTTTGTTTGCCACTGTTTTTAATTTTATGCTTGTTAGCACAATAACTCAAAAAATGAGTGGATCTTTATGAAATTTGTAGGGGTTGTTAGTAATGTTGAAAAACATAGCTAAATTATTAAATTGCAGATCGGTTAGTTCATTTGTATGTTTGACTCATGTTTGTTTTAACGTTTGTTAGCACCGTAACTCTAAAAGTTATGAACGGATCTCCAAGAAAATTGCACAAGCTGTTATTACTATCAAAAGGCACAAATGATTAGATTTTGGAGTTGATACAAAGAAAATCATGGTTTCAGAGCCAATTTCAGTTTTTTGCTACCGTTGCCTTGCTTGGCGGAGGTATGCACTCTCAGAGTGCTCCAGTTTTATATCAGTTTTTTTTAGCAGTTGCACTGTGGGCTGTGAACATCTTAGTCTTGCTAACAAATTTTCTAGCATTCTTTCTTTTTGCATAATCTCTGCTATATATTGTTTGTCCTCTATATATGGGATTCCTTTTGTCGTCTCATTTGTCTATAGCTTATTTCGCACTCAGTTCGTAGCCCTGTGAAGTGACTAGGGACGCTTGCACTAACTGTATAATACAATGCCAGCTATGACCTGGTGCAGGATGGACTGTGCTGCAGATATCAGTGGGCGTGGGAGATGGTGAGGGCAGCGCTGCCAGGCTACGGCAGTCACCACCACCACGTTATGTGCTGCATGTGGCGCGAGTGTGCACCGGTGATGTGGACTCGGCAGGGCGTCTTGTCTTCCAGGTTCGTTGTTGGCGGACGTAAACTATGTTCTGCATTCTTACCCAATTGCTCTATTTATGCAGAGATTTGGTGTCCTCAAGAGGCATGGGAGCTGCCAAAGGGTGAAGGTATTAAGGTATGCCCCATTCAAGTGGGGAGAATGTTCCTCGGAGGTACTCTCCTGGCCTTATCGCCGACAAAATATTCGTGTTAGATATTTATCTGGGCATAAGCCCTGTGTGGGATACCTCCCTCCCACATTGTGATTTTTTTTTGTGCAGAAGCGGAAGTGGTATTTATGTTTTTCATAATCTTTTTATAATTATATGTATCAGTTTCATTGACAAACATTCAGTATCAGCACCAGTTCTTTGCTAGTTTACGTTCAATCAGTAACTACAGAGTGCAATGTCTTTAAATGTCTTAAGGCCTCTCCACACGAAAGGTCGTGTCCTCGGGCATGTCCCAGGTACATGGCTTTGGGACAGTGACCGTGTCCGCGTTTACTGCCAAATGAAGCGGGGCAGCACCCGCCTTGAGAGAGCGGGCGATTGGAATAGTTGAACTTCACAACACCGTAGTTTTGGTAGCTACCTTAACGCCTATGAGCACTACACGCCCCAGGTGACTTGTTCCCTCTTAACCCGTCTATGATAAGTTAGCCGACAAGTAGGGCATGTCCTTCCTCGCTAGCTGCTAGTGAGAGCAAAATCGCAGGTGTTCCAGGGCTTGCCTTAGTACACATCGCGTCGTGTGGAGATACCTTTATATGTCAATCCATAGACCACACCATGCATTGACTGGACACTGAAATTGGGCCTGGAGGCCGGCTTACATGTTTATAAAATGAGTTCTAATAATCCCGGAGACCTCAAACAAAAATCAATTTCTTCGTCGTAACGTAAGGAATGTGTTGCAGAGCAGAGAATCTAAATTCACAATCATATAGCTATCTTTATTAGGCGATGTATATCTTTCCTTTGGGCACCAAGAATAATTGAAAATTCATCATAATTTCTAAGAATATTAAAATCTTATGGGAAAAAATTTGCACATAGATACTATTTAATGTACTCTAATATCACTTACAATCGAGTTTTTTCCAATGACGGATTTGAAGCAATAACATCAGAAATTGATGTTTGTAGAGCTTTCGGTAGAGAGAGCTCATCCCTATAGGCCTAGCCGCAAGGAAACGAAGGCTAAGAAATCCCAGTAATACTGGAAAACCTGATAAAAACCACAGTAACACTACAGAATAAAACTATGTTTGGAGCCATTAACTAAAAATACGTAACTAACCATCAGATGATACCAGGACAGCCGTTAAAAGACATTAAAATGACATTTTGGTGCTGATAGGTTGACAACCCTTCATCACCAGAACCATCTACAGTTGCACCATATCACATTTCACATTACTACCGAGGAATGCTACGCCACTTTGTGGTTACCTGTGTTACATCGCTTCATTGTTGCATGTTACATCACTTCTCTGTAGGGTGGATAGTTTTTTTTAAACTTTTTGAGGTATGGTTTATGTGTGGTGCAGGATTTTATGGAAGCACCTGAAAATGATGTTCGTGAAATTTCAGACCTCTAGCTCGATTTTTCTCATGCCGCAAGCAGTTTTAAAAATTTTAAAATATGTCATATTGGATAAAATATCACTATTAATGTTATTACTAGAATTATCTTTTTTCTGTAGTGAAAATAGTGTGCAAAAATACATTTATAGTTTATATTTTCAACCACGAAAATATTGATCGACATCTTCACATGCCGAAAGTGATTTAAAAATTCGAGATTTTCAACCAAAAATCATGCACCTATTTTTTCCAACTTTTAGGTAAGATTTTTATAAATATAAATAATTTATTTTATTTCGAGAAGTTAAATATAGTTACTATGGTTTTCACTGGCCTTGTTACTCTGTTTTTTGCTGATAATTCTTGAACGAATTGTTGGATCACTATGGTAGGTACATCAACACAAAGTCTCTTGCACCCTTACCTAATTTATGGCACACATAGCATATTGCCATATGTGTTGCCTATATTAAGTGGAAGCCAGGAAGTCGCTTCAACACATTCGAACTACGCCCAACTTGAGGCGTGTTGCAATCAGGCCATCGGTGTCACCTGTGCTGCACCGGCCTCCAATGCGGCACAGGATGGGTAACACGTACCAGGTGACACCGACGACAACCTACCTAAATTTTATGATCATGTTATGGGTAACACTGCCTTGTTATTATTATTATTATTATTAAATCACACCAGACTGGCGACGTAGGAACGTAGAAACTCCATGAGGTTAACAAACCCCCACGCAACCAGCCCAGCGGGTGGAGAAAATAAAAGAATGAAGAAAAAGAAGATCCGAGATCACAGAATAGCTCTGCGTACAGATCATTTGAAGCTGCCAATACCCGCACCAACAAAGACAGAGCCATCAAGACCATTCCAAACATCCACACACGATGGAAAAAACGAACGGGAATATACGTCGGCACAAATTAGAACATTAGGCCTATAAAACATCAAGTACTGTATATGAACTCTAATATTCAGACTGAGCCCGCGTGGTCCAGTGGCGCAGTATTATTACAATGCGCTGCCTTCAAAAATAGGCGGTTTCAATCCTAGAAATGCGCTTGAAAGTGTCGCGTAGTTTCTTTATACTGTCTATATTATAAAATTGAAATAAAGTCGACAAGAACTAATATAAAAGTTTAACGTTTCGGGAATTTTATCCCATTTTCAAAAACCTAATAAAATTTTCTGAGGATATATACCTAACAACAAAAATTTTCTTATTTAAGAAGACCTAAAATGTGATGGTGTTAGCAGGGTGGGACCTAGAGGGCGAATGACCACGGTGCGCTATGGGGTCCTTATATAAGCGTCGAGCGGCACGGGAAGCGGAGGAATATCGAGCGAGTGCAGTCG
>LQNS02278160.1:2468968-2486509 GCA_001587735.2 Parhyale hawaiensis
GGTTCAGTCCCACAGGGCTATTTAATATCATTTTATGTTCCCGCAATAGAATCAAGTACCAATCGCAGTCTCTCTAATTATCGTGAAGAAACTTACGACAGAAATATATAACCATACAACATTTAGTATTGTATGCTATCATCTAAATAAACTCAGCGTTTCGATAAAGAATGGTGTCTGTCTAGAATGGCGGTATCTGGCAATTTTAAAGAGGGAAGTTCAGGGATGTGTGACAGTCTGAGAGAGAGAAAGAGAGAGTAGCACAGCACAAGCAGGTAAGACGCCCAGTCATTATACGCATGTACAAACGCACGCACTCGCACGAGTGCACGGGGTGCTGCGCCCAGCTATTGGCACAAACGCCGCCGGGGTAACGGCAAATGTTTGCTTCTGAGGCGAAACCGAAAGAGAATTTCCGGCACAGCCGGGCGAACAGGTCCAAGGGGAATTCGTAAGGCGATATCTTCCTTCGTAGCATGGGCTTACCCATCTATAACAGACGTGAGACCATTTAGCCAAGAAACAACTGGGTCAGAACAATTCTAGGTGTTATTAGATAATCACTACCGGGTTATCTATTTAGTTGATCGATCCAAGACGTTTGAGTACCGTTCCTAGCGGCTATCCGCTTAAGTAAAGGAGTGGATATACAGAAGCGTAATTTGTACCACTTCGTCTTCAGGATCTTCGGTATGTTCATCGTAATAGATAACAGGTGCCTTATTTTCATAGGCATGCAGACATTTCTTGGCCCAAAGCAGCTTGGAAGCGCAAATTGAAGACTCCGAAATAGATTCACCGGCTAAAGAAGGTTACATCGTCTATCTACAGTTTGGCCTGATGCAGAACTGTTAGTTCTAACTGTTCGTGTATGAGCACTCGACTGATTGCCGCGACTGCGGAAAGTATTCCTTCCGCAAAGGATGTCGTTTTCAGGAAGTGACGGCAATTCAGACTTTACAATACTGGTGTCTCCTTAAGTAAGGAGATGACTGTTTTCGGTAAACAGCTTTTGCAAGGTTTTACGCATAGCTTCAAAAGTCATTGTAGAACTTGTGGAAAGGGCAAGTTGAAACTGCACATCACTGAGACCACAACTCTTAAGAAGCCTGCACGCTACAACTGCATCCGGCAAAGTTACGCCACATTCCTTCAACTTGTAATGATGGAGATCAAATTCACTTAAGTACTCGTCATTCGTGCACTTGTCTGGCCGCCGATAGTTTTCAAACGCTAAGTAAGTATTGCAACACTTCAAGTTTTCACCTTGCAAATATACTTCAACTTATTCAAAAGTATTTTCAACCCAGTCTCAGCAACAAGTTCAGCTTCTGTTAGTTCAGATGACGTTTTTCTTGCTCTACCAGTCAACGACAAGTGAACTGCTATCACATGCCAAGCCTTTGGCAGCTCAGTAAACGATGTTCATAACTTTATATCTTTTTTCCAAACATCATAGTCGGTTTCATTTTCAATAAACTTTGGAGGTATCTTAGTAGTAGCTTGAGTCATCATCAACACGGCTACAGCACAACCACGCTCTGCTACCAAATGTTAAGACTAAAGTCCACAGACGCTATAAAGGATCGCACAGAGGAAGATGATCCAACCTCTCGCTGCGCTGCTCGTAGTCAGACTAATGCCGGCTGCTCCCCACCCCAGCTCACAGTTCATTTACAGAAGATAGTTGCGTCAGATTTGAGGGTAATCGCTATGCCCTTAAATTCCCAGAATTGTGACGTCACAATTGCGTCACGCCGCTGTTGCAGCGAGGAATCTTTGATATTTCCACAGTGGCGTGACGTAATTTTGACTTCACAATTCTGAAGATTTCAAAGGCGTGGCGCGTACACTCAGCTCTGACACAACTATCTACTGTAAATGAACTGTGCTCCAGCTGCCCAAGTCACCCAACAGGCATGACGTCATGGGAGACGTAAAACCCGGTAAATGCACCGAAGCGTCCACCGGAACCACAAAAGCTATCTGAGACTAACACACTATCAGTGCTTTGCTTTTGTCGTGGGACACAGAGCTGCACAGGGACCCCCCGCGTAACCGGAGTGAACAAGTTCAGGTCAAAGATGGGTCCGGCGTTGCCGGCCGGAACACGTTCAGGGCAATATCGGAAGAGGCATGGATTCGTTTGAGGCTTCAGTTTGCCAGCTCTTAATCGCGGTGTGATCCTTCGGTCACTAAGCGCTTTGGTCAACGTCGTTGTTAGCATAAGAAGTAAGCTTCTGCTGCTGTAATAGCGACTTACAAGAATGCGCTATTAGGTTGCGTTAGCGTGTGTGTGCCTTTCTAGCGGGAAAGTCGCTGAAGAGAGGTGCAGGTAGCTATCGTCAAGGGTCTTACCCCAGGTCTCTCGTAGTCTAGCACGAGACACCGCACAGTGCAGAACTCCCAGCAGAGTCAGGGTGAAACAAGTTCAGGGCAAGGATGAGAATTAGCGAATTCCCGGCTGCCTAGCCGCGCGGAACAAGTCCTGGGCAATGTACAGAAGATGCTGGTGTTTTTCTTAAAAAAAAAACCTCAGAGCAGCGTAGAAACCAGTGAGCGGAGTTCCCAGAATAGCGGGCACGGAACAAGTCGAGGACAACATACAGAGGAGGCGCATGGCAATGGACAAAGCCAAGCCCGGCAAAGACCAGCGTTCCCAGTATAGCCACCGGGAGGACCAAGTCCAGGGCAACACATTGAAGCTGTTGTAAGTGGGGTAATCAGGCGCACCTGGGCGTCGTGCCAAGGCCCTATCCACAGTTATGAATTTTGTTTCTTCAAGAATGTAGCTACTAATTTTTTTTTTGCCGTTGTGAGCGAGGTACGGACGCCATGCCAAGGCCATACTTACACAACACGTAGCAGGCGAGTACACCTTACCTGGAACGACCTCCAGGGACCAGGTCCCCAGACTCAGCAGTACCAAGTCGAGCGCAATACCTGCCCCCTGCAGCCAGAGTTTTTCATAAGCTTTTTCAAAGTTTTTTTACATATACATCTTCCCCTGCTGTCTTAGCCCTGCAAGACGGTAACGGGAGAGGACACTCAATGGCAATGGGGTGTGTTCTCTTGTACCTTGCAGGTAGAAGTTTTTTTTTTTCAAATTTTTGAAAGTTTTGAATTATTTTATAAATTCAATTTAACATGTAATCTTTTAATTACATAAGCAAAGGGCATAAGTAGGTACCAGGCAAAGCTAGCCGGGAGTTATGCTGTCGATGCAGCTGATCTGTCATTTTTGTAACTTCTAGAAGTCGCCCCCAATAGTTTTTGATAAGACTCGAGAACTTTTCTGTTGGCATCAAGAAGGTTTCATCAGAGCAGATTCAACAGCTTCAGCGCACAAAGCAGTGCGATTTTTTTTTCTTGGGATAGTTGCTGGCTGTTGGTGCGCGAGTTCACTTCAGCTTTGGGTTGACATTACCTTCACAAAAGTATTAAAAATTCGATATATAAAGGGCATTAAACGCAACATTATTATGTAAAAAACAGATAAAACTAAAAGAGTGCATTGGGTGACACGTGATGTCGGTGCCTTGGCGTTACAGAGGAAAATGAAAATTAACAAGACGTTCGCTTACCATGAAGAGTTGCGACAGACGCCACTTTACAATTGGGCGATGACTCGCGGATACGCTAATACATATACAGTAGCCTAAATGGTATCCTAGAGTGAAGAAGATTAAATAGCCTTCGGAGAACAGTTGCCCTCGCAGATATTGTTTACAAGCGCACACTTATGCTATTGTCCTGCGCGAGGATAATGTTCCCTCAATTTTGTTCTTTACCGTCATCATTGTGTTGCCCAAACTTCCCCAGCTAATGGACGCTGGAGGGTCTTATAGCCCCAGCCCTATCTCTCTTCCTTGCTCCATTGTTGGAGAGACTTCGCCTCTCTCAGTTTTCAGCCGCTCTCTCAACTGGCGACCAAAAACATGATCTACGCCCGGCAGATCCACAACATCGGCCCTGCTGACCCTGGCGCACACCATTGCGGTGGGTTTCAATCGGGAGAAGCCCCCTGTACGGACCGTCGCACTGGTCGTGAACTTTTCCTAGGCCTCCAACACGGTTAACCATAATCAACTTCTCGATCTTGTCCCGTTAGCTACGCTTAATCACAATGCAGTACGCTCGTTAGTCGCTTGAATATTAGGAACAGATCGGGGTGTTGCCGCTATGGCTATTGCGGCGCATTCAGTGTGGCATACCTCAGGGTTCTGTTATCTCCCCTCTACTTTTTAATTATTTCGTTTCCAGCTTCCCTAACTCTGCAACCCTTACCATCTTCTACGCCGACTGCTTCATTATCGCCAAACAGTCGCAAGATGTGATAGCTGCGGCTTCTCATCTTTCTTCCCGTGCGGCTAACCTTGCCAAATGGGCCAAAGAGCCTAGATTTGTCATCTCCGTTCCCAACACCAGCCCACACTTTTTACTTCGGACACCCATCAAGTCCAGATGAACCCGCAGGTTAATGGAGTTTGAGAAACATGCTAAGATCTTGGGCGTTCAGTGGGGCCCGACTTTCAAATTTGCAGCACATGCACAGGAAACCTTTAACCGAGTGACTTTCAGACTTCGCGTCCCTAAGGCACTAGCTGACATTAGCTGGAGTCAACAAAAGAAAACCTTGATCCTAACTTAGAGAGCACTCAGCCGGTCCATCATCACTACGCCGCCCCTATGCATTACTCTAATGTCTCGGCTTCTTGATAGTCTAACTACACACGGTACAGAATTCGGCTTTGCACGTAGCAACCGCCGCCCACCGCATGGCTTCTTTAAGCCATCACCATCACGGAACCCAGCTATACCCTGTTACGTGGGCTCCAGATCTGCTAAGCAGACAGTATCATCTTCAGTCCCTGGTCCCCGGCCACTCCGCTTATAAAACGGTTGTTGCTGACAGTGGTATTCGTCACCTCTGTCAAATTCTGTCTTCTAAATGTCTGCCATCGGTGTCTCACCAGCTCAATGGCAGCGTTGCCACAGCCGCCTCTTTGGCGTCGTCGTCCCAGCTGCCTCTTCGGCGTCGACACACAGAGAGGTGATGGCGTCGGCCATTGCTGGCCTAGAGGTCAGCTATGTGCTCGGCTCCCCCTCCCATCTCTGCGACCGAGAAAACCTTGCCTTGACCTTTCCTCACGAGGCTATCCCGGCTGCGGTACGAGAACTGTGTGTCCTCGCCTCCTATAAGCATAGGATCGTGGCATCCCCGCCTTGTCATCTCTGTCAGTCAGAGGAGCAAAGCGTCGGCGATCTATTTTCTTGCATCTCCCTTCCAACAGCCCTTACTCCGTCACGCATCTCTGGAGGTGACCCCCTCCTCATTTGGCGTCTCTATCTTTCTTCTCATCCATCCTTCATTCTCCACCTGATGGGGCGCGCAGTTAGGCGTGAACACAACAGGGTTTGCGTACTCTCGCGTCCAGTACAGCTCATTGATAAAATCAGACTGCACTATTAATTTAATAAAAATGTATTATCCAGGGCCACTTGTGGAGAAGGCACCTTAGAACGTGATAAATTGACCTTCATGTTTAACCATTGGCACGGTGACCTTTGGAAGGAAAGCCTTACCATAGTGTATAAAATCTTAAAATCAGTATGTTTGTAAAGCTCGAGTTTCATTTGTTAGTACTCGTCACCAGTAGGGACCGACTGGGGCCGCGGCAAACCCCGGCCTTTTTCAGCCCCCCAGGCCCCGGTTTATCGAAAATTGCTTACCCCGGCGCCGATCTCGGCCCCGGTTTTTTGATACCTCCCCCAGCTCCGGCTTTTCAAACTTTGAAAACCGTGGGTTTGGCCGGGGCTTGTTTGGGGGAAGGGAAACACTTAACAAGCAATAAGACAAGTTTTCTGGGGGAAGCTAAGTTTTTGTTACTGTAAGTTGATTCATGATGAGTTACGATTGATCAATATCATATCAATATACTGTCTTAAACTACTGCCAGTGCAAGAAACCCCCGGCCCTGTCTATTTGGTTTTGGTCGCCCCGGTGCTCTCAGAGGTATATTCTGGCGTGCCCTTTCCCTGCCACAATATACTTGGGCGTATACATACGCAAGGGTCCCAAGTGTTTTCTCCGCAGGGGATGTAGCAGCTGGCCGCAGTTCCTGCCGAGAATATTAGTTTTGTAAAGTTAGGCAGTTTCTCTATATTTCCCCTTTTCTTTAAAGAGGTGGGTGGTGGTAACCGACCCATCCCATGGAACTCCTACCTGCTCCCGCTTTCTTCTGTCTTCTTTTCTTTTCGTCTCCTTTCCTGCGCCGCACGGCAGAGCGATTTTGTTCGGCCGAGCCGTGTAGAGTTGGAGATGCTCGCGCCTCATTTCCTGCTTGAAATGGTGCACCTGGCCAGGACTGTTCTGATAGAACTCATCTGAGTTCGACTCAACTTCTAAACGATATCATACAAAATTGGATCGCTGTTAGGCTGTTCGCCTATATACTGTAGTAGCCATCGTATCTAATACGGCGCGGAAACCCACAATATAATAATAATTGGTCACCCCGGCCCCGATTATATACTTTCTTTGGTAAATTTTTACTTTAGCTCACATATGATTTTTGTGGTTTTTCTTACCTTGAGCATGTTAACTGGGTCAATTTAAGACAATTTACATGAATTTTCCGTCGAAAATGCTTAGTTTTCGAGATATATGACTTTGAAGTTCTCAATGTTTTTAAGAGGGGAAAATAACCGGCGTCGTTATAAGCTTGCTAGCAACCCAACAGGAAATTAACGAAATATTATTCATGCAATAGTCTTGAATTGACCCAATTAACATACTAAAAGCAAGAAATACATAAAAAAACACGTGTGAGTTAAAGTAAAATAATACCCTTTACTTTTGGTCGCCCCGGCCCCGGCTACTTGATTTTTGGTCACCCCGGCCCCGGTCTGTTCAAAATCGTCGCCCCGGTCGGTCTCTAGTCACCAGAAGCAATCTTCTTTGTCTAAAGAAATTTAGTGAAGTTTACGTGAGCAGTTACACGATATAATTCAGAACCATGCAGTCCATTCTTACCTCGATAACGTAGTGTGGCGAGAGTACTCATGCTTCACACTATGAGTATCCAACGTTTTGGCAGGGTCAGTAGCTCTGTTATGTTTCTGTTACCCTGTTGCCGAAACGTTTCAAAAGTCCTACGCATACTTGCATCCGAGCTACTTTCGGCACTGTAGTCTCCGGTAACAAGGCTAGCAGAGAAGATGAAGTTCGTCATTCACTCCTTTTGTGCAGTCATTTCATTCACATTCTCACCATCTCAGGCTCACCTTAGATGTTTCAATGCTTGTAAGTATAAAGCTCTGCTGTAAAAGTTTTGAACAAGTAAAAATTTCAAGGTAGATCACTATTTTACAAGAGAAACATTTTAGTTGCTTCGTCAGGAGTGCAACGGAATATTCAAGACATAGCAGTTGTTGCAACTGCACACAGTAATAAAAAAAGTCAATAAAAACGAAAGTTCAAGTGAGAGAGGGCGTGCAGTGCATCAGGCGGTCTGAACTGTACACAACTGCAGTGTACTGAAACAACTGGAAACGTTGACAAGCTGCGCATACCTCAAAGTGAATCCAGGAAAACCGAGGCAGCGGCATCTTTCGAAACTCTTGAGGCGTGAGTTCGGGCAGGTTTTGGTTGCTGTGCACGATGGTGCGCGAGCCGGACGTGAGGGAGCAGATCACGACGGAAGAAGGGCACACCACGTCGTCGTGGTAAATAATACAGTCATCCTTGATGCCGTACTTGGCCATGTCAATCAACATGAACCTGTAACACAAACTTCGATTGATGGAAGGAATTGCGGCACAAGTGCAGTACCGCGCTGCCAGGTCGTTGCCTGCCCTAACAAAAGTCATTAATATTTAAACTCAGCCATATTTAGTAGAGGAGAGCACTTGTGGGGAAACTGAACTAAAGAAAAGATTTTTAAAGGACGACAGGGCAGCGGCTGAAATTAAATTGTTTTGCCTTCCGTCTATGGCGCTGTTGATCAGACAATCTGGTGGACTGCACCCATACACTCTTCGGGTTGCGTAGGAGATTGATTTGCAGCACGACCCAGTGCATGCAAGTTTCGTAGTTTTGGGTACCGTACTGTGTGTGTGCAGTCAAAAATATTTTACCTCTTAACCTTCAAGGGATTTGAATTAAAGTCAAAATAACAGAAGTTCATCAGTCGGCCAACTATTTTCAAAAGTAACTTAAAAGTTGAACTTAGGGGGTAATAGTGGGCGAGACTCAGAAACGAGAGACTTTCAGATCATTTTGTAGATGATACCACAAAAAGGCTCCAGGTACTGAAAACTCATTTTTCCCCAGTTGACGACGTCTACATCCATGTAGTGCGCTAGGTAGATAGTTTTCTCGAGAGATGCGCCTGCCGGAGCTCGCATCATTTTGAGGCAATGCAGACTGAACTATACAGACACCTTATTATGCAACTGATTCAAGTATTCATGTACGAGTAATCCAGTTTCAGTTCAGTAGGTTCATGCCTTCTTAGTTGCTTCTTTCCTTGATTTTCCTAATCTTTGCCATACGCAAAGTGGTTACTAACTACCGTAGGGCTTGTAGTAGTCGCTGCATTGAGGATATATGAATATACATGAACCGTCGACGAACGAACATTCATGAAACGTCGGTGATAGATTCGGAATTAACATAAATGAAAGTGATGAAACATTCAATACGTCAGATGTTTGGTAAAAATAGATCGCTAATTTCGTTTGTTGTCGATTTCAAAGTTGACACTACATGAAAATGTACTTTTATATATCACAGAGATAATATTGAAGGTCTCAAGATTACAATCAATTTCTATATGGAATCTGAAGGTTGAGGGTGACATCCAAAGATGCTAAGAAATAGCCTAACGAGTAACAGCCAAGTAAGAATGTAGTCTTTTTTTCGTTTTCGAATCGAGAGGCGCAATAAAATGGTAATGCACTAGTCCTAGACGCGCTTCGTTTAAAAAATTGACCCCTTGCGCCGGTCCACCACTAAAAAGGGTAGTGCACTCAGGGTGCACTATGGGGCGCATGGCCAGCCCTACTAGAGAGCTCTGTGGTATTCATGACACTTGCTGCTTTTCGATATTCAAACATCACCAGCGCCAACATTCATCCCCATTTTTAATGGAATTATTTCTGAAAGTGAAAGCAGCAAAAGGATTCACCACAGTCAGGCAGCGGCTGCATGAAGCTATGCTGTAACGGTTACGGAACATACAAAAGCAACATCGAGGTAACTTCGGTGTCATGTTTTAGCGGGCAAATTTCCACAATGAAAATCGGCAACAAACTTTGCAATGACTGTATAACTTATAAAAAAAATCACCTGCATGCTTCCACAATATTCTCGAAGTCAAACACATTGATAGTAAACTTTATTCGATAATTAAATATGATCATAACAAACCTCTTTATGAGGTGTAAAATTTGATTTGAAGTCAAATGATTATTATTTTATAAGGCCGAGTGGACAGGTGCAGAGAATTACACTATACGGTGCCACTATACGGTGGCAATACCACGGCTTAAGTAAACTCACTGCTTCTCTGGAGAGTTGGCCAGGGTACAGGCGATGGTGGGGGCAGCACCCAACACGGCCAGTACGGTGCTTGTGTTAGAGGCATTGCCTCCTCTCTGCCATCTCTGGGACACACATCTGCACAGTAAAATAAAATGTTCTAGTTCGTATGATCTACTGTATTACTACACAACCATATCCAACAACACAGTGAACGACAAAATATGATAGTGACATGCATTTAGGACCAACTAAGTAGATATCTGCTATGCTGAATGCCAATTGAACTAAGGAAAAAAATAATTACTGAGAAGCGCCAAGTGTGTAGCGTCCACGACGAGGAATGTGATTCACTCAAACTATGGGATTGTGAGTCGTTTGTGGGCAGCCCTCCACACAGGAAACAGAACAGAAGGAAAGCATGATCTGCAAACGCGCAAGTTATAATTTAAAAATGACTATATGTATCAAATCGAATCCAACCTATATACATTTGTGATGAAAAATCCTTCATGTCATTCGTGATAACAATCACTCTAAATGAAGAGTGGAAAGAACAGGAACATCAGAACTTGACTAATCCCTTGCGACGCCATGCATGTTGCGACACAAGAAGTGATGAGCTGCTCTGAATAACACGGGTCGGCGCGCCCCTACGGCAGCTTCACCAGGCCAGCCAGCAGTCCTTCAGACGCTTCACGGCCAGTGGGCCGAATCCACTGATCGTGTGCATTACGATCAAGCGGATCAGCGGCTATTTGAGCTACTGTAATAATTAAATAATTTTTTGGCCGGATCGCAAGTTCAAATCAGCGCATTAAGTACCAAATTATAAGGTCCGTTAACCCTACAAAGGGAGATCTGAGGTGTATTGCACCCCGCCCTGCCGAAACTTGCATATTTATTATTTTCAATTTTCAGATGAGTTGCTGGAAACTTGTGACTTTTCATAAAATGGCATTTTTCATGTTTTGGGAAAAAAATTGAAGTGAAATACCATACATCAGTGAAAAAAATACCATAGATTTTAGGATAAATGGTCCCTATAAAGGCAGACCTGCGCGATAGTGCTCTGCATTCTGCATTCTTACGGCTGGCAGCCCCGTACGTGTCAACGTCTGTTTATACTGTGTATATTTGCATGTAACTTCATCCCAGGGTTATAATTACTGATGGACAACGCAGCTTTATACACATTAATTATAATAAATATGACCATCTTAGCTAAATGAGGCTACATCAGTGCAGTCGCAGTCCATTGTATACTGTATTATTATACGAATATTGTTGTGTACACTCGTAGTAGATTGATTTTTCTGCGTACGTAGACAATACAGTCCCTGCAATACAGCAGGCACCCCACAGTTCCTGCAACACATGCACACTGCCTGCATTGGTCAGCAAACTGCCACTGTTATCGTACAAAAAATATGATTGTATGCTTTCTAGTGTTCTCTTAGAAAAGTTCATTTGATGGTGTTTTATTATAATTTACCAATGAATTGATGATTCTAATTATATCTCAACTCATGTATGAATGTTTGGGGAGTATGCCTGGGATTTTTAATCCGAAATGCCAATAAATAATGAATTTATTAGCAAATCATTAGGCCGAGGTACATCGCACCTCGCCTCTCCCGTTATAATTCTTCGCTAGGGGTCTCCCTTTCTAGGGTTAAGCAAAAAAAAGGTGCAGGTTATGTATGGCTTAAGATTTCCGGCCTCAATGTAGCCGAAGGGCGCCCCCGGGCGCGAGTCTTCCAAAAGAGGACTTGTCGGGCCACTTCACAAATAATGAACATATCCATCAAGGAGCCGCGCTATATTCTGGTCCCTATCTTCGAGCTACAACAATTGCTGCGACAAATATTCAATGCCAACAACTGCTACGTTGCTTATGCCCCAACAGTAATACCACAAAGTAATACCACAAAAAGCACCGAACTTCACAAACGACAAGAGAGTAGAGTAAAGTGTTAGGTTTACTTGGAATGGGAGAAGATCAATAATGCGCGTGCAAAATTAAAATGAAGGAAGAACTTCCCACCGATGTCACACCCAAAAACAAGACAGTACGGTATCTGTTGAAAACTGTCTATCGTTCGTTTCTAAAACGTCGCCCATCTTAGTTTCCTATTTTCACTTATCACGATAAGGCCGGGGCCCCACTGGAAGCAAGAAGCGATGCAATGCGATTTTTACGGGAGTCGTGTTGCAGCAACGCACGGGTGTCGCGAGCAATCCAAGTTGCCGCAGGGGGNGGGGGGGGGGGGGGGGGGGGGGGGGGGGGCAAGGAAGGCATCCTCCGCATCAGTGTTTCATTCTTCTCTTTGCGTCTCTTTTTTTTCCCCATAAGGGTGCTTTCTGCCAGTAAGTAGTAGCGCATAGGCTACCCATGAGACCAACAGAATTCACCTGAGTCCCAATATAACTTGAGAGAATCAGGCGCAGTGCGACTGAGTATTGCAGCGCTGGTAATACTGCTGCTACAGCAACTGCTACGAATAATAGATAGCTCTCAAGTACAGACCTACCCAACACATATACTTCGCCACTTAGTAAACTATACGGTGGCAATACCACGGCTTAAGTGAACTCACTGCTTCTCTGGAGAGTTGGCCAGGGTACAGGCGAGGGTGGGGGCAGCACCCAACACGGCCAGTACGGTGCTAGTATTAGAGGCATTGCCTCCTCTCTGCCATCTCTGGGACACACATCTGCACAGTAAAATAAAATGTTCTAGTTCGTATTATCTACTGTATTACTACACAACCATATCCAACAACACAGTGAACAACAAAATATGATAGTGACAAGCATTTAGGACCAACTATACTTATCAGCTATGCTGAATGCCAGTTGAACTGAGAAAAAAAATATTTCCTGAGAAGCGCCAAGTGTGTAGCGTCCATGACGAGGAATGCGATACACTCGGACTATGGGGTCGCGAGTCGTTTGTGGGCAGCCCTCCACAGAGGAAACAGAACAGATAGGAAAGCATGATCTGCAAACGCGCAAGTTATCATTTAAAAATGACTAAATGTATCAAATCCAACCTATATAGGTAGGTATACATTTGTGATGAAAAATCCTTTATGTCTTGTGGAAAGAACAGGAACATCAGAACTTGACTAATCCCTCGCGACGCCATGCATGTTGCGACGCAAGAAGTGATGAGCTGCTCTGAATAACACGGGTCGGCGCGCCCCTACGGCAGCTTTACCTGGCCAGCCAGCGGTCCTTCGGACGCTTCACGGCCCACTCACTGATCGTGTGCATTACGATCAAGCGGATCAGCGGCTATTTGAGCTACTGTAATAATTAAATAATTTTTTGGCCGGATCGCAAGTTCCAATCAGCGCATTAAGTACCAAATTATAAGGTCCGTTAACCCTACAAAGGGAGACCCGAGGTGTATTGCACCTCGCCCTGCAGAAACTTGCATATTTATTATTTTCAATTTTCAGATGAGTTGCTGGAAACTTGTGACTTTTCATAAAATGGCATTTTTCATGTTTTGGGAAAAAATTTAAGTGAAATACCATACATCAGTGAAAACAATACCATAGATTTTATGATAAATGGTCCCTATAAAGGGAGACCTGCGCGATAGTGCACACTGCATTGCACATTCTTACGGCTGGCAGCCCCGTACGTGTCAACGCCTGTTTATACTGTGTATATTTGCATGTAACTTCATCCCAGGGTTATAATTACTGATGGACAACGCAGCTTTATACATATTACTTATAATAAATATGACCACCTTAGCTAAATGAGGCAACATCAGTGCAGTCGCAGTCCATTGTATACTGTATTATTATATGAATATTGTTGTGTACACTTGTAGTACATTGATTATTCTGTGTACGTAGGCAGTACAGTCCCTGCAATACAGCAGGCACCCAACAGTTCCCGCAACACATGCACACTGCCTGCATTGGTGAGCAAACTGCCACTGTTATCGTACAAAACGTATATGATTGTATGCTTTCTAGCGTTCTCTTAGAAAAGTTCATTTGATGGTGTATTATTATAATTTACCAATGAATTGATGATTCTAATTACAGTATATCTCAACTCATGTATGAATGTCTAGAGAGTATGCCTGTGATTTTTAATCCGAAATACCACTAAATAATGAATTTATTAGCAAATCATTAGGCAGAGGTACATCGCACCTCGCCTCTCCCGTTATAATTCTTCGCTAGGGGTCTCCCTTTGTAGGGTTAAGCAAAAAAAAGGTGCAGGTTATGTATGGCTTAATATTTCCGGCCTTAATGTAGCCGAAGGGCGCCCCAGGCCGCGAGTCTTCCAAAAGAAGACTTGTCGCGCCACTTCACAAATAATAAACACATCCATCAAGGAGCGGCGCTATATTCTGGTCCCTATCGTCGAGCTACAACAATTGCTGCGATAAATAATCATTGCCAACAACTGCTACGTTGTTTATGCCCCAACAGTAATACAACAAAAAGCACCGAACTTCACAAACGCCAAGAGAGTAGAGTAAAGTGTTAGGTTTACTTGGAATGGGAGAAGATCAATAATGCGTGTATTTCTGAAGCTTTTGCAAAATTAAAATGAAGGAAGAACTTCCCACCGATGTCACACCCAAAAACAAGACAGTACGTTACTTGCTGAAAACTGTCTAGCGTTCGTTTCTAAAACGTCGCCATCTTAGTTTCCTATTTTCACTTTATCACGATAAGGCCGGGCCCCACTGGAAGCAAGAAGCGACGCAATGCGATTTTTACGGGAGTCGTGTTGCAGCAACGCACGGGTGTCGCGAGCAATCCAAGTTGCCGCAGGGGGGGGAGAACAGCAGACTGCTGTACCCTCCGTTCCATGTTGCCATGCGGCAAATTTGTCACGTTGCACGTCGCTGGTCTCGCCGGTGGGGCCGCGGCCTTAGCTGTCTCTCGAGACTTTCAGAATGAAACGGTTCACGAAATAAAATCCCACAATGCATAAGAAGGAATCGTTCGGGTTTCGCAGTCGAATATTTTAGAATGAATAAATACGTTCTGCTGCGTAGCTATGCAACTGCTTCACTAGTATATTTTACATCAAAATAAATCCACCTAAATTCCAAAACAAATACAAAGGTAATCACATTATTGGCATAGTTCAATTATTATTGAAAGAATCTATATTTTTAACATTCAAAGCATTATCTCAAACTTACCAACCTCATGTCCTCATCTTCAACAGGATACCTGCTCACTTCACATATATAGTCCATACAACAGTGCCCCACACACAACATCGCCCTGCTTCTCTGACCCAACAAATAATTACCGAGCAGTAATTACCACACAAGTCAGCTAGTACCTGCGGCAAGATGGGTGAGTTTTAGCGGCACCAAAAAACACAAAGCAAACGTTGCCGTAAAACACAATGAATGGTGTCCGATTTTGCAAACGATGAAGCGACTGTTTGAGTGATGGAGTAAAGCTAGTCAATTTTGCAGTAGCAAACGAGCAGCTATTTTTGTTTGTTTACAGTTTGTTTTCAAGTGTTTCAAAATGTTCCGAGTCCATTATTAGGGACAGTGAAGATTAATTAACGTTTCACTGTGTAACACATGAATTCTAGTCCCAGCAGCATGAAATATTTCACAGGACAATCAGGGCTAGGAGCGGGTATGGGCGGTATTTCTTCTGGCATTTTTGATCGGCCAGGGCTACACTAATTTGCAATGGTAAATATTAGATAGCTCCATAAGAATATAGGTCCTTCCACACAGCGTACGATCATGACAGGGAGCGCCACCCGCTGCAGTGATTATCCAGCGTAAAAAGTGAACATTAAAAGTAGCTAACTTATAAGTCGGCAGCCTAAAACGAGTGTGATGTTAATGCATAGCAAACCTGTTTGGTTTAGTGGTTGTTCCGACTTTTTCATCCTCACGAGGGAACCACTGACACTCAGATACAATATCTAGGCAGTTGAGGCCCACACAGAGAATGGTCGGCGGGTTACCACAGCGTTCCATGTCTACAAATTTAACAGCTGCAAAAGGTATCAGTACAGGTGAGCATGCAAGTTAGAGCGATAAAAGGTATAGATACGTTTGCAGTAGCTACAACATAAAGTTCCCTTAGCAGCTGTTTCCAGCACAGGTCCAGACGCACTGATGGGCATGCCAGCTATTAGATTAGATAGGCGACAGTAGACGAACCAACAGGCCCATTCTCAAAGAGACATCGAAACTTGCCCGGCCCTCTATGAGCTATTGCCAATATGTTAGTAGGATATAAAAGACTGGGGAAAAGAGAAGAAAAAAAAGGAAGGAGAAGAGTCTCAGCAGAAGAGATGATCGTGAATGCACTCAATCATGGTCAACAGCCGCTGATATGCGGAGTTGAAGATGTTAGACAGTGCAATTGGAGCGGAAGAGAGAAGAAGACAGATTTAGGAAGCCTCGGAGGCGTTGGCCGTTAAGAGTGTGCGACTCCTTGAGGAATCCTTAGCTGTGAGGGGTGTCTCTCCCATAGTATGTCAAGACGATTTTTAGACGCGTTGACTGATTCCGCACTAACAACGTCGGAAGGAAGTCTATTCCAAATGCTGACTATGAAATACGGAAATAACTGCTGACTTAAGGTCGTTCTTCGAGCTTTATGCTTGAGTTGTTGACGACTGTTTCTCAAGCGATCATTGAGGTCTCTTTCAAAGAGTCCCGTTGTAGGTACGTGGCAGGCATGGTACACTGATGCTAAACACGAGTCATGGCGAGGCGTGTAGATATACATACACACGGCTGGCGAGTACGTTAGGCTACGAGGCAAGGTACCTACGCACTGGGTCTGACGCAACTGTCCAAAATACTTGCGCCACACCACGCACCTATACCTACGCTTGAGCCATTCAGGAATATCTAGCAACTATATAGCATTGTTTATCAGTAAATTGTACAAGTTCAATTTGGCATAGGTGTTGCACAAGGACTCAGAAGCACTCCAAAACTTTCATCACACAGCATTCAAAACATAACGTCTTGCGTGTTTGCGTTATTCACTACTTGCAACGGGCTACAGCAGAGGCAAAGGACACCTGAGCTCAAGTCCCTTAAGATCGCACGAGTTGTAAATTTATGAACTCCAAGGTAACTGCGCAGCTGAGGCTTTCTTTGTTGCGGCGACGTTCCTAGTCACAGCCCTGCTATATTTTTGTTTCCCACCACAGTGACAGTCATAGGCAATTAAGGCACATTATGCCGAAGCTGTACTTCGTATTCGTGCTCAAAACTCGATGCAAGGATGTGCTGCTCGCTCATTGTTTATACTGCAGACAATATATACATAGTGGGGTTCGGGAGGATGTACGATCTACACATCCTCGCATCAAGTTCGCCAGCACAACAGTAGCGATGCACTGAAGTACACCATTGGTGCTATTGCACATCGCCGCCAAAAACTACAACAAAGAACACATGCATCAGCACCGTATCAGTACTGACGCATGTGGGCCAGGACTTGGCTGTACTGAGGATCCACCGCACCCCCGGCGGCAGCAGCAGGATCTTGCCAGCAAGTTACAAGCGATCAATGCAGCCAAGTCCCTGCACAGGACACAGACACAATCTCTCAGCGCAGCCCCAATTGCCGCTAAAATATGTTAATTCTGCTTGAAAAACATTCGGCATAGCTAGTATAAAAACTAATATACTGTCAGGGTTGCGGAGTCGGTGGGTTCAAGGTCCGACTCCGACTCCTGGCCCTCCAGAATTTCCGACTCCGACTCCTGGTCCTCAGGAGATTTTCCGACTCTGACTCCCGACTCCGACTCCTAGGTCCAACTAGTAGATATTTGATATAAACATTAAACATGTCCAAATAATTTTTGCTAATATAAACATATATCAAGTTACAGATGTTAGGTGTTTTGTACATATACAATGATATTTTGCATCATTTGGAATATTAAAGTGAGGACATGAGGACATTAAACAAATTTTGGTAAAACTTTTGCACCTGGTACACTATGTGAGG
>LQNS02278160.1:2510410-2521527 GCA_001587735.2 Parhyale hawaiensis
GAATAAATTTAGAAATTGAGAAAACACACTCTGATCAATTAGGATAGCTAACATTTGTTGCATCTACAGATGGCAACTTCCTTGTACATCGAAATGGCTGGAAATAATGGTCAAGGTAAAAATGTGCATATGAATAGAATAAACAAGTTTAAGGCCCAAAGTTATAATTCAATGAATGGCTGATTCCCACGACTTACGGTTTCTCTGGAGAGTTGGCCAGGGTGCAGGCGAGGGTGGGGGCCGCACCCAACAGTCCTAGAACAGTGCACGTGTTGGAGGCATTCCCTCCTCTCTGCCATCTCTGGGAAACACATCTGCTCACACAAAAGAAATGACAACATTGAGAACATATTAAATAATAGCTATTAGCTAGCATCTGACTGAACAGTTAACTACAGCAATAAATTCACTGGTGTGACAAAGCACTGGTGGATCCAGAGGGGGGGGTGGGTCATTCATGGCATTTGCCGCCCCCTCGGGAATTTTGGGGGAAATGATACTGAACATACTTTAACAATTTTGTATATGAAATAAAGCGCTCTGAAACTGAAAAAATATTTTTTCAAGATTATTTGTGCTAAGCCCATTTCTCTTCTTTGCTCTACATTAGATTTGTTTGTATCAAAAGTAAAACCGAAGTCGTAACTAAAAACATGTTTTGCATGTTTTTAAGGAAAATCATTCACATACTGAGTCACCAGCTGATATAGGTTACTGCCACTTGCCGCCAGAATGCGACAGGAGGGACTTGAAGACAATTCGGTGTGCTTCATCATCAGCAGGAAATTGAACTCGTCTACTGCTACACGCGTTACTAACAATAACAATGGCTGCAAATCACTGGGTCTTGTGTCAAAAGAACAGAGTGAAATATTGATACATCAGAATAGCTGATGCGAATTGCCAAAGTGGCCAAGTTTATGTCTCTTTAATTTCAAATATCTTTCGTATAAATGCTACAAATCATGAAGGGTAAGTTACTCAACTTTAACAAACAGGCTAAAATATTGTGAAGAAAAATTACTTCACACTCTCCATAAGTAGGGCTTTTAGGTGAAAANAGAAAAAATTTCCCAGGGTTATTGATGATAGACAGCACAATAGACACCAAAATAGTTAAATACTTTTATTAAGGATGCCATTTACTTAAGTATCAGTGCCCATAGCTCCATAGGGAATGCAGAGTCACTGGCGGATACAGGGGAATCATGCATGGCATTTGCCTCCTCCACAGGATTTTTTTTTGTGAGGGGCACAAAATGATACTGAACACTTCTAAAGAACTGGTACATGAAAGAAAATGTTTGATTGTAATTTAAAACAAGATATTTTAACATGAATATTAGTGATTGCATTTCCTTGCCCATTTCCTATTTTCTCAGCATTCTCTGTGAAAAAAAAAACATTCATCTGACGGGAGATACCACATATTAACACTTTAGGTTGAAGCAACCTGAAGCCAGAAGGCGACAGGAGTACGTAATATAATTTACGATGATTCTTCATCAGCAATAACTGTGTCTACCATAAGCCTGATTTTTTTTCGTGTACTGTATGTGGTGGTTGGTACATCGTGTATTTTTGAATGACTTTTTTTTACAGTGATGTTATAGCATTTGGAGAGCGTTTTGTCTAAGCATATTGTCAGTTTGCTAGTTTATGGTCACCAATTTTCCTCTGGGTCGACGTTCTGGAATTAGATATAAAACTTAGTCAAAGATAATATTAAGGCGAATGTGATGCAAGCTAGTGCGCTCATAAGAAATAAAAGGTGTTTCTTGGTTGAAACTCTCAAGGGACAACAGGCGGGGTTGGACTCCATTTTCCCTGTATCTCTTACTATGTGTCAAAGATCACCTTTGTTACTTTCGTTTGTGGTTATATGGTTGTTACTTATGAACCTCGAAAGCAGTATGGCCACTGTTAAGGCCCAGATGAATACGATAACTTTAGTTGATTAATTATGAAAACAAAATGAAAACCATATTATATGCAAGCCTCAAGGAAAAATATGTAGGAAACTCATGAATGCCAAAAAGTTACATGCTTGCTGTGTTGAGCGTGTTCAAGTAGGTACAGGTCGTATCTGTGACGTATCGGTCTCTAAAATGGCATAGGAATCGGTTATTTCAGAGACTACTACGTCAGTAGAAGGTAGTGAAATATTCAAAGACATGGCATAGATTTGCTCCCCATGATATCTCAGACAAACCAAACTAAACTTTACGCAGATTGCTCGCGTATAGAGCAATTCAAATGTTAAAGCTACGTTCCCTGGTCTTTTGAGGTTTGGAATTCATTGCCGGCATCAGCTTTCGGGTGTGTTGGCCTGCAGGCGTTTAAGTCAGCTGTTACCGGCTTTTTGTTTGATTTCCTTTAGCAGCTTTGTGGACTTCCCAGTGTTGTAAAGTGCTTCTTTTCAATTAAGCTACCTGTCCATGGGGCCAGAGCGTGAAGTTTTAATACCATATTCTATAAGACATAAACAATTGCAGATCTTCATTGCCTCCAGAAATGAACTGCCTAGCCCAAAAACATTCGGAAGGGAATTAACCTGATATTTCTTTATACAGTAGAGTTGGGAAAAATCTGTTATAAATCGTTTACCGCATGCCCAATTGCCTAGGATTGAAAGGAACACCAACGTAGCTATTATAATTGTTAATCTGCCGAAAAAGAAAGCTTACTTTTGCCTGGGAGTCGCTTCAGACGGTGACGACGTTTATGTTGTTCGACATCGGGCAAGCAGAAGTAGAAGTTTTACTAGCGCTGATCACAATGTCTATATCGCGCAGAACTATTCCTGTGGTTTAACACAGCCTCGTGCGCCACTGGGGCGCATTTTAAATTATTAATGATTTTTATCTCGGCTTTTCTGCAGGTAGGTCTGAAAATGGTTAATGCGCTACTGACAGGAAAAAGACGCGAGTTGTGCATCTCCAACCCCCGGGCATGGCTAAACGCTTTCGATCAACTACGCCGCACAGGGGAAGGAAACGAAATAGTTACAAGAAGGTAGAAGTCTAGCGGGAATAAGTCGGCCACCTCGATCGGCAGCCCACCTACCGAAACAGAAGGTGAAGTATGGAGAGCCTACCTAACTTTACAAAACTAACCTCGTCAGCAGGAACTGCGCCAAGCTGTAACATCTCCTGTGGAAAAGGCACTCGCGACCCTTGGGTATGCGAGGCCCAAATATCTTGCGGCCGGGAAAGGGTTCGCCAGAATGGGCTATACCCCTAAGGGCTCGACATCGGGCGACGTCATATTTATGTAACGACGCAGTACACATGACTAGTGCGGCAATATAATCATCTATTAGGGATTCAGACAAGCTGGTTTTGATTTATGCGTCATTTATTAATAAAACAACTGACTTGAATGAGTGTGAGTCAGCTGTGAAACTCTCGTTAATTTCATAATTGCCTCCGCCAAAGATGTTACGTTCGTCTTTTTGTTTCGCTTGTCTCTTTGACTATTTGTCACAAAGATAACTCAAAAAGTTATAAACAGATCTTTACAGGGATTGTTAAGCATGCTAGGAAGAACAGATGACTAACTTTATTTCTTGTAAAATAACTCAAAAAGTCATGGACGGATTTCTATGAAATCTGCACAGATTGTTTGGAATATTACGAAGAGCATATGGCCAACTTTTTGTAGTGATCTTTCGGTTCATTTTTTTTTTTTTGCTCTGGCTTTGATTTTATATTTGTCGGCAGCAGAACTCAAAAAGTTATGAACGCATCTTTATGAAATATGCAAAAATCGTGATAAATGCTGAAGAGTACCATGGAATGATGTAAATTTTCAGGACAAATTTTTAAGTTTTTGTTACCACTGGTTTGATCGGCAGAGGTAGGAATGCATTCTCACAATGCTCTAGTTAAATTTAATATTGAAATTTGGTGGGGGTGATAGAAAGGAAATCCTAGTCTCAGAACCAATTTAAATTTTTTCGTTACCATTGCTTTTATTGGCGGAGGTATGCGTTCTCACAACACTCTAGTTCACTTACTTATTGTTTTAGTGGTTGCCCTGGTTAGATTTACTTCCTTTTATTCTAAAACAGTTTGTTATCCTTACTCAGTTACGTGTTACTCTCAATATTTTCAGGAAATGCTTACTATGACTTTGTTATTTTCCGAAGTGTCTATAATTAGCTAACAACAATTGTGCCCATGTTGGTGGTTTTTCATTGTGAGAAATACATTCCTCACTGGATCAAACTCTTTCAAGAATCATTCATTGATATGAAATGAAATGATTTTCTTTCAAAATTATAGATAGGTACTTTTTTTAAAGAGACTTCCCCCTTAACAGTCAGTGTCGGCACCAGGTACTTTTCGTGAGGGGGAGGCCTGGAAGACTGCTGTAATACATAAAATATGGAGGGACTTCACAAATATATGTACAAATATGTATGATGGCTAAATGGTAACAATATTGAAGGGCTAAATGTCGAGAGCTTGGCTCAATGGAGGGGGGGGGGGTGGTTGACTGGAAATGGGCTCGAATTGGGGAGGGGGCCTGGCACCGAGGCACATGCCCCCCCCCCCCACGAGAAGGGGCTAGATCCGCCAGTGTGACAAAGGCGATCAAGAAACAATGGTTCTAAATTCTTTTAATGGCACTATTTGATAAACAGTACATCAACAATGTGACAGACGAGAAAACAAAACACTGGGGTTCTCCCTTGCTTGTACCCTTTACACCAGGGCCCCTCTCGCTGGCCAAGAGGTCTCCCTCTTGATTTGGCCAGTCTTCTCTCTCTGTCGCTGGTGCTTTTGCATCTCCTTTTGCACTGCTGAGGAGGCGTGCAGTATAAGACGGGCCCTTGGTTTTTTAAATAGAACAGCTTGTCCTTGGAGGCGGTCTGGCTTTGCCGTTATTGCACGATAAAAGTTGTGAATCTCGTAATACTGTTGGCCTACAGAATATAACGTCAGATCTAGCAGTCTCTACAAGTCAGTTCTCTTTATGGTCAGTTCCCTTTATGTTATCATCATCAGTTCACATTAGCACGTTCTTAACTCCACTCACGGTGTCCCAACTGAGCCTTGATCATTATCTTAATGTCGATTAAATCTTACCTCCCTATTATTTTTATTGCGTTAAGTCAATATCAGGCACAAATTAAACAGCTGCTTTGCGTTTTGTTTCACGCTCGAGTGCATAAACAAGCTGTAAGCATTGGTTCTCCGTTAGCATTGGTGATTGACATTTTACACATGATTCATTGAGTAATTTTAATTCAATGGGGACAATATTTTACTTGGAAACTGTACAGTGAGTGTACCTATCATCTGTGCAGTACAGCCAAATGCAAAAGTGAATTCCATTTGGATTTACATGTTGTAGGTTATTTTTGCTATCACTGTCTTGAAGAGTCAGCTTGGGGCCTCTTCATGAGACGCAGTCTATATAAGGAGGTTCTCACACACGTTCTGGCTTTGGTAATGGAGATTCTATAGAGGAGGGGGCCACAAGCCTTGTCCGTGAAGCTCAAGAGTCGCTTATGGCTGCAGCCAGTCGCGTATGCACCAATCGCATATTGATAACTCGATTTGTCTGCTGCCCCCCCCCCGTGAAGCTCACTGCTCTCCCATTACTTCCACCAATGAGATTCATGAACGAGTCTCACAGCTGGTTGACTTGCTGGCAAAAATGTGAATGGGCCGCAAGGCTCCCTCCTCCTCTATTGAAGCTCATTGGCTTCGGCCAACCAGACACAACGAAGGAAGGGCGCGGCGCTGTTTTTTTTTTTGCTAGCAAAGTCCGAAAGTTGTCTGTCTCTCACTTGATAATTTCTTCACCTCAAAATTAATGCAGCTTTTGGGTGAGTGGATGGTGTAGAATTGTCCTCGTTGTTACATCTACTAACAACGAGGCACATGTCCAGAAAATTTTGCGGTATGTTTCATTCTCAGAAACAAAACATTAACCTAATCTTTGGCTTTAGCTAATTGGTCTTACCTATAATGTAGACTCAAAGCTAGCTATTTCCCTATTATTGGCCATTACCTCTTTTACGCAAGGCGGACTTAATGCTGCCCATTGGTTTAGATGCTGCAGAAACTTAATAAGCTAGGCTTGCGCAAATGTCGAACTGAAGAACTAGTTAGTACCGTATTTAAAGTATATTAAAAAACGAGATTCGCAAGCTTTTTCATTTGAATCCAGTATAATCGCTTGCACTTTGTGTTCCTACCATTGCTGTAAATTCCCAATTATTAATGTACAGTGCTCAGAGTATTGTGCCCCTACATTTCAGTTTGATGACAACCTTTATTTCTATAGTACAACAGCCATAGAAAGTGCTTCCCTGGTCTTTGGAGGTTGCTACAGTGGAACCCCGTTTTCCCGGACTTCTCGTTTTCCCGGACTTTTTTCACTTTTCCGGGGTATTTCCGGAACGTTCCGGGAAACTGAAACCAAGCCGGAATACTGGAAAACTTCGGCATTTCCCAGAAAAGTCCGGCAGAAGTTCCGGACTTTCAGAAGAATTCCCGAAAGTGACGCTGCACAGATACTAAAATTCGCCGATTGCACAGCGTCTCTTCCGATAATCGGAAGGCAACCACCGCCATTTTCGTTCAGTATGCGTCTGCACACAGTAGCTAGTTGCCTTTTCGTTCATTAACGCGCGGCAAACGGGGGTTTTTCTGGCATAAAATTTCCCGGAAATAGTTTCAATTTGCCGGAAATGCGTCCGGAAAAACGGGGTTTTTCCGGGAATTGAAATTTTCTCGTTTTCCCGGAAATTTCAGTTTCCCGGAACGGCCTCCCCCCGTGCTGTCCGGGAAAACGGGGTTCCACTGTATTGGTTTCTCGTATCTTTTGTTGGGTGACTGCTACTGGCGTCCCACGCGTTCGCTGTGACTGCATAGGTATCGCTCTAACCTATTGAGGTACCTTTAGCTGCAGAGATGTGTTGGTGTACTTACCTAAGGCTTTTACTGTGCCTGCTATGAAATCATAATCTGTTAGTACATTACAGTTTAAACTATGTACAGAGCACTCTGAGAGAGCATACCCCCACCAAGCAAGGAACGGTAATGAAAAATTCGAATGGGTTTTGCAACCATGGTTTTCTTTGTATCAACACCAAAATTTAATTATTTGTGCCTTTCCAGAGTTTTGAGAGTTTCTGGACTTTTCTTGAAGAATCTGTTCACAACTTTGCTAACAAACATTATGACAAATATAGGTCAAACACACAAACAAGCTGATCATCACCAAAACTTAATTATTAATGTCTTTTAGCATAAAGATCCATTAATAACTTTTTGAGTCATCGTGCTAACAAGCATAAAATCAAACACTG
This sequence comes from Parhyale hawaiensis, assembly GCA_001587735.2. NCBI lineage: Eukaryota > Metazoa > Arthropoda > Malacostraca > Amphipoda > Hyalidae > Parhyale > Parhyale hawaiensis. The sequence continues at coordinate 2,517,738 of LQNS02278160.1, forward strand.
ACGAATGAACAGATCATCAGAAAAATCTGGTAATTTACTCTTTGTAATATACCTAGCTAGCACCTACCTAACAACTCACGTAAATTTCATGAAAGTCCGTCCATACCTTTTTGAGTTATGGTACTAAGAACAAATAAGCTGACAAACAGAGTAAAGGATTTTCACCAAAAGTTAATCATCTGTTACGGTTTGCATGTCTAACAATCCAAGTAAGTTTCATAGAGATACATTGATAACTTTTTGAGTAATCTTGGTGACAAACAACCCAACAGACAAACACAACAAAGACATAACTAACCTCCTAAGCGGAGGTAACTAGAGGCTTCATTTAGAAACATTTTAGAAGCTACATAATAGAATTTAAGTAGTTATTATGTAATTACAGAATGTCTTTGAAGGTTTGAAGGTTAAAGAGTTTATTTGACAACAGTCCACCTTAAGCCTTTTGCCTTACCCAAATGCCCATCATTCGCATTTACTTTCCTTAGATCCATTGTCAATAAGTTTTCATTTAGCTTCTTTGTTTTCATAAGTTATTTGATCCTCTTGCACGAAGAGTTCTTTTGCTTTATTTCCCAATAGTTTAACCTCTTTAGTTATTTTGCAGTGGCTCGCTTCCGGCAGAGTACCTCTGTCGGATAGCACCATGCCTCGCGTCATCGCGGGTTTCTCCACGTCGGGAGGACTGTTTTAGTCGTCACACTATTGTTAATTGACAGGTAAGCACTCTTGCCGTTTTTTTTTTTTTTTTTTTGACTTAGCCAAAATTGCAAGGTATGCTCTTGTGTAAGTATAAGAGCTATCTTGTTAGTAGTTGTTCTTCTGTACTTAGCCCTAGTCTATTATCTTAGTATAGACTGTAGTACTGTATCGTATACGGTACCTAATACTAACACTTGACTTGTGCATGTTAGTATAAGTATTCTAAAAATCTGTTAACTCTGAATCTGTTTCTTTTGTAGGTGATAGAGTTAGTTAATCTCAATTTTTTTTTCTCTCTCTCTCCCTCTCCCCTCCCCCACCGTCCGTGGCTATATAGGTAGGGTAAGATGGGGTGATTTTGCCGTGGGGTGAATTCGCCGCGGGTGTTTTTCTTTCCTTATAGAGCCTATATCTCAAAATGAAACTGACATACAGGAAATCTGGAAGTGTCCAGTGATAGAGGAGTTACTAAGGATCAAATTTGGCTATTTAAGATGCATTTCATTGCTATAGGGAGGGGGAGGGACAGCAAATAATAATAGTAATGAAAAAAAAACACCCGCGGCAAATTCACCCTGTGGCGAATTCACCCCGAAACAAAATCACCCCGTTTTACCTAACAAATAATAGGGGTGGTGAAATCACCCCGACAGCGGGGTGTTTTCGCCGCGCGTACCACATTTTTTTAAGTCCTTATTACAGGTCAAAAAAAAATTTTTAGAAAAAATCAATACTGCACACTTACGGCCAAAACCCTGCATGTATATAAAATGCACTAACATTTGCCATTATCCTCACCGTATTTGTGTGACATTAAAAAAAAACTGCTTTTGCGGCGAAATCACCCCTTTCTACCCTATGCACCCAACCCCCTGAGCCTCATTCCAGACGACGAGCGAACATCTCGCTACTAAAGAGCCCAGAACTACGGGCTTTGGGAAGGTTGTACTTCCAGAGGTACTCTGTCTTTCGCTTACCACTGCAAAATTGTTCATTGGAACATTCAACCTATTTGCAGTGGCTCGCTTCCGGCACAGTATTTGTCGGATAGCACCGATTAAAAAACAGCGTAGCTTGCGGAGCAGGGAGGGGTTCTGTGGCGACTCCTGATGTGGAGGGTGCCGTAAAAGTGCTTAAGCTTACCCTGATCTGAGCTTTATTAATCCTGTCTGTGGAGGTCTTCTTATTGACCCACCACAGAAGATTTGATACCACATTTGTGTCTCTATGTACCTTCTGTCCTTTTGTGTGGACCACAGATCTCCAATTGCTGGTATCTTACCACTCTCTCTCCTGTGAGTTATCCTGAGGGAGCTGTCTGCTTCGTCTTTTGTGCCCATCTGGGTGAGCGACTTCACTCTTACAGATCAGGGTAAGACATTATTAATTTAAAGTTCTTCAAAGTTTTCCACAAATTCCAAATTCTCAAAATTAATCAAAGTATCCACAGGCACAGAGCAATAAGGGACAAAGTCCCTATCCCTCAACACCACAGTCATTTCACTGTATTAGAGGCAAAAGCTCAATGGACTTCTCAAAAATATTTCAAGTCCCCACGATGGGACCCAAAATTTTTAAGTATAACTGCTTCCATGCATCTGAGGCTAAGTCTCAAAGGACTACCTCCCAAAATTTTCAAAGTGTTCACAGTGGAAAGCCAAAATTTGTTCAAGTCCCTAAGGTGAGACCCAGAAACATCTCCAAGTATGAAAGTTTTCATGTATCTGAGTCTAAGTCTCACAGGACTACCTCAGAATTATTTTAAGTGTCAAAAGTGGAAAGCCAAAACTCTTTCTAAGTCGAAAAGCTATAGCCTATTGTTTCAGAGTTAAAGTTCCAAAGGAGAACCAAGGATCTCTGCTTTGTACCAGTATCACTGTATTAAACTCACTCACCACATAAGTATGTAGGCAATCATCACTTTAATCACTTCCTATGTTAGTAATTTCCAACAACAATTCCTATTCAAGATTTCAACCAGAGTCAACTCTCCACGTCCCTGAGCGCATATCCACAGCTTTCTTTCTGCACTAAAGCATACTTAGTTTGAATAAGGAGGCCCAAGGCTTAGGAGAGATAACTCAGCGTCAAGGTATAAATAGGAATTGCTTTTTTTTTTTAACATTACCCGAGGATAGGTGTAGGAGTGTTCTCCTAACTCTTCAAAACTTCTCGAAGTCCTTACTGTGGGATCCAGAGAATTCATAAAAGTTCAAACATCAATTTAGTATCTGAGGTTATGTCAGTGTGTGCCCTTTCAAAAATTTTCCAAACTCCCTAAGAGGTGCCAAGAAAATATTCTAAGTCTAGAAATCTTCTTGAGTATCTGAGGCAAAGTGTCGAAGGACCAAGTGAAAATTTTTCAAGTCCAGAAGAAGAACCCAGAAATTTTTCTAATTTTAAAGGGCACTGCTTCATTTAGAGTTAGAGGTCAAAAAGGATTCTACGTAAAAGTTCAATTTCTGAAACTGATATCCGAAACATTTTCCGAGTTCTGGTAGCTGAGGAGAGGAGAGCTGGCGTTGGGATCAAGTTGACTCGACCCTGACGAATGCGTCTGGTGTCAGAGCCAATAAGACAGTATCGGAAAGCGCCCTTAATCCTTTTCTGCCGGACCCACTCAGGTAGGATAGACACCCCAACAGGTTCACCGTGGCCGAAGGTTTTCCTCTAGTAAAAGGTTACTTAACGGGCACGGAAGCCTATAACCGCAAGGATGCGACGCACTTCGCTGAGCAGAGACTAGTCTCCAAGAGGGGCAGTTGAGAAGTTTCTCAACTCTCCAAGGACGAATTTTGACCTGTTTTCCAATGTCAAACGTAATTAGATCCCTAGTGTATGGGTCTTTCTCCTTTCTCACATCCTGAAGTTAAGCATGCTGGCACGTGAGTGTAGCCGCGCCTTGTATAATCTCTGGCTGTATGTAGCTCTCAAATACCACCAGAACTGTCGACCAGCTGGGAGTTATGAGCAAGACCTCTACAATAGTTAGTCTCTGGTTCTCTTCTCAGCTACTTGACGAACTTCCAACAATTTTCAAATTTATCAAATAGCGAATTTGATTTTGCGAGTGTAAACTCCCAAGATC
>LQNS02278160.1:2545075-2556742 GCA_001587735.2 Parhyale hawaiensis
TTTCAAAATTTATGTATATATATTTAACTATATATTTCCCATTATCTCAAAAATGAACACCTATATCAGAAAAATTATAGGAGCAGAATATGTTTCTTTCCAGAAATACATATAGCTACTGTGCAAATTTTAGAACAATCGGTTCACAATCAATAATTTGCCACCCCCCCCCTTTTGGCCCCCTCTGAAAATGTACCTAGTGCAAAATTTTTACCCGACTTCTTCTTAATTTCCGCATGTCCTCAATTTAATGTCCCAAATGATGCAAAATATCACTGTATATGTACAATACTACTAGTATCTTTAACTTATTATGTGTGTATAGCTACTAGCAAAAATTATTTGAATATGTTGAATGTTTAGCTACATCAAATATCTACTATAGTCAAACCAGCGTAAGGAGTCCGATAGGCGTGACTAAGAATGCAAAGCAACTTAGCCAAATCTCACTTAAGGGCGTGGTATAACTTGTCTCAATCGATGAAATTATATTTATATTCGAATACTCGAAGTGCATTAGTTAATAGTTTTGATTTGGCACTGATGCGTTCAATTCAACCCCGCCCCTAAATTACTGCTGACGCTGGTTTGACTATAATTGGACCAAGGAGTCTGAGTCGCGAGTCGGAAAATTTGGAGTGCCAGGAGTCTGAGTCGTACCTTGAACCATCCAAATCCACAACCCTGCAATCTACCAGCGGAGTAGGTCGGGGAAATGAGGTGATAGGAACCACCATCATCTATGGGCTTGCCAGAGTGGGCAGCACAATGATCACGGCAAGGGACCAGACAGAAGGAACATGTAAGAAGTATTTTAGGGATTAGCTACTTCTCAATGTCTCTTTGTACTTTAGAGACGACCCTGGAATATGATACTCTAATCCTCTGTTATTTCTTAGAGGTCCTGATGATCGACTTGTAGTAGTATATGTCGTCTGGAATAGAGTTTAAGGAACTCTCCAATCCTTAGTGGTAAGTAAACGACGTCACTTCACACAACTAATGTTTTATTTCACGCTCTTAGAGAGATACTGATACAGTTAACGCAGTACACGTGAAGTCCAGGCGATCCTACTCGCTCTTGCTTCTAGATGAGAAGTCTAGTTAGAACGCATCGTTCCGCTCAATCCTTGAGGTTTATATACTTTGCGAGCAGGGTCAGCGAGGTCAAAAATAAGTATAGCCTCACAGCTGTTAGCTAATTGAAAATGTTCTGCATTTGTTCCGCTGGCAAATATTTCAAGTTAATTTGGCTTTTAAGCTAGCTCGTTATTTAGCTACCTCTTACAAGTGAGCATATCGAGGACAGAGCGTATCTTCTCAATTGCCATCTATCTCTGAAATTTCTTTTGTTGGCTGGCCACATTTGGCTCTTCATAAGCTAGCTCTTTATACAGCTTGCTGTTGACAAATTAGCCGGCACGAATCTCTTTTATTACCCAATCCTTCTTTATGCAGCTGTGGCTGGCAAATTAATTAGCCTGCGCAACAGTTTAATTACCCACTCCTCGTCTGGAGGCAGACGATCTCAGGTACACAACGTACGCCACAATTAGCATTGCGGTAATATTCCTTGTATAAGGATTGCGGTGATAGGATACGATTATCATATATGCAATGTTACATAGTTACATAGAGTTACAACACCACACAAGTACAACCACAAGTATTACAATATATAATGTTCAGTTAGATACACAATCGGTCTTCTTCCCACCGTTCCAAGAGGCGATGCCACAATCCCAATAATATGGAATACTCCAACAGAGCATAAGCCTCCTGCAGTAACAAGTTAAGGAGCTGACGTGGAAATTTCAGGTCTCTTTGCTCCAGGTATCAAAGCTGGAAAATGGTGAAGCCATCTGAACCAGCAGTAATGGAATTACCGCCCTGGAACTGTAAATTTTCAATAGCTATCTGTAGAGAAGGAAGAATAGTGGCCGTTGTGAGGATGACACCACTTAATGAGACAGTGCAGCTTCCACATGGAGCGAGGGTGCTTGGCGGAAAAGCCAGTAAAATGTTGGGTGATCTCTCAATCGGACGTTTCCCACCGGCCTGCAAATCTGATGGGCTAATCGCGCGCTTACGTTCACATTTGCCGTTTAGATACTTAATTGAAGACCAGAAACGACGGGAGAGACTGCGATCGCAGCGTTCCACATAGGCTAAGCCCTCTGGCGACCTCGGAGGTGATCCAGTTGATCTCCCGCATTAGAAAGTCAATGAAAAATTCAGCGGGTTGTTTACTCTGGCCACATAGGCGTCAAAGTCGCCATGCGCTATGTCCGTTTGTGTACGGACATCAGTGTACGTGCGGGTGGCGTTCAAGTTTGTGTGCTGTGCCTAATCGCTGTATCGCAGATTAGGTTACGTAAGGTTAGGTTATTTTAGGTTAGGTAAGAGTAGGTTGGGTTAGGTTAGGTAAGGAATGGTTAGGTAAAGTTAGATTAGGTACTGCTTATTGTAATGCTTCTGGTGGTTGTTGCGTGGCAAGAAAGCTTACTCGAACGCTCGCGCACAGAATGGCGAGTTTGACGCCAGTGCACCCTGGCCTCGGCCATTTGGCGGGCCTGGCTGGTTAAGTGGGAAACGAAATTTCTTACCTCACTGGCCGGAATATGATGCTTGTCCGCCTGAGACAAGACTGTCTGGCAAGCTGGCAGGCGGGTTTACTAGAAGAAATGGATGTAACGGTGGGGGGGGGAGCAAGTGGGGCAGTGCCTTCTATGTCCTTGCCTGGTAGGAATCCCAGCCCGCCTTGCGGGTGAAAAACCGATTCAGAAGTGAAATGATGGGAATGTGATCGAAGCTAAGGGAGAGGTTATGAAGGCTGTCATGTGAGGTACATCCACAGTAAAGACGCGTTCTCTAGGAGGCCACTCAATGTTAAAAGGATTACAGAGTAAGAACCTATTGGTTCGAGCATTTGGAGTCAGAATTCAGGCTAGCTCTCGACTTCAGAAAACCAATTGAAAAAAGAAGTAATAATTTAGACATAGGCCTAGCTATATTTAGGAGTTTCACCCTTGAGTTGTATTAAATGGAAGATATTGTAAATGCTTTTTTTTTTTGTTTTTTGCTTAATTCATATCTCAACCATCGACAGTATCTACAAGCCACTTACTTCAATCTTTCATTTTTTTAGCCGAGTTCAGATTCGTTGAATTTTTTCTAGACTCTTGATAGCTAATGCCAGGACTTTTACTGGAGCCTTAGCCTTTTATTCACCGGATGCCCTTCCTTTTGTGAATCAGTGACGCTTAAAGGATTGGAACCTGGGACCTGCTGATCCAGAGGCGGGACTTTACCATTAACCACGGCCGTAGCCCTTTCCAACTAATTTCTGTTAATATCACTGCAACACAATTGTGTCCTTTGCTACTGCTTCCAAGTCTTGATTTATTCCAAGTTAAACCCTAGAGCCGATTGTTAGACAATGCAGCTCTCAGATGAACTCTGTGAGTTGATGAGAATTATCATGGATGCAGTAAATGCAATTAGAGCTGCTTAAATTTAGTTGACTAAATATTTTGAGATCTCCGGTCGGCAATGCCGCTAAAACCGTCACTTCGAGGACAGTAAATATGATGGACTCGTCATACAGCAGGTACACCATTTTCGGAAATAATCGTGACGAAGAGAGTACGACAGATTCAGAATCCTCAATTGGCAATGTAGAATCAATTCGTTAAAACTCATGACGAAGTCTATGTTTGATGCTGTTTGTTTGTTACACCACTTCTTGGAAGAAATGATATCTCTTATGATATTCAGTAGATAATCGAGATGTTACATGCAGCGGGCCTTAGGAAACTGAGTTTGGATGCATAAATATTCTTCAAAACAACAGTTAGAAACCAAACTTCATGCAGAATGGCTTAAAATTGATGCAGCCAATTGTGCTATTTTAGTCTGTAGCATGCCAAAATACACAAAAGCCATGATAAAATCCAAAGGAGGCCATACTTAGTATTAGATGCTATGGTACTTGATACTATAGGCTAACTCAGTGTATTTTGTGGTATCTTCAATAAAGCACGTTTTAAATGGATGTTTAGGACTTTTTTTAGTTGCCTCATAATTTTGTCCTTTGCTGTAGTCTATATATATGCAAACACACAGTGCTTATTATTTTGTTTTATTGTAATTTTTTCTCATTTTTGAAGTACCATATAAAGAACGTTTCAGATTAGCTTTTAAAATTCTTTTGTTTGTAATCTATAAAATAGTCCATATCTTTTGCAGAATTTTTTCAGTCCAACTTTAATTGATTAGCTTTCATTTAGTGATGCTTTGTACTGGAGTTACTTGTCTAGATTATGTAGCTGAAGTAACACGGTACCCAGCTGAAGATGAAGATGTGAGGTTGGTGGGCATCTAGTTTAATAAGAAATAAGGCCTTTGACTCGGACAGTACTCAGCACTACAGTATGTATCACTTTATGCAGTATTACTGTCATTATTGAATATGACGAGATGTGACGGCTTTGGTGTTGCACAGTTTGAAGAAAGCGAAGTAGAAGGACCTTTAATAAATTTATGGAATACATGTAGCTAGCTATATGTGTTTTTTATTTAACTATAATTTGGCAACTTGGTGCTGTATCTTTCCAGGCATGTTCCAATTGTTCCATGCTCATATATTCTGCTATGACTTTTCCATGCATGACATATAAGGGAGGAAATAAATTTTAATTGGCTTCATCCCACCGTCCTTGAATGCAGGGCAGCTTGCATTTACATAAGGTAACTTACCTGCTTCTGTGGTAGAAGTGCTTGATGCTGCGATGATACATGGAAATCACCCTTCCGCTAGCTACACTGCAGCAGCATACGTCAGGGTTGGGTGATCTCTCCTCTGCTTTTCAACCACTTTGTTTCCTCCTCATTACTCCAGGCCTCGGCCCCACGTACGCCAACGATTTCACCATCGCCGAGTAGTCCCTTGTTGTGGCAAATGAAGCCTCCTTGCTCTCATCCCGTGCTGCCAATGTTGCTAACTGGGCCGAGGAACAAGATCTCGCCATCTCCTTTCCCGAAACTAAGCTCACATAATTACTACACAAACCATGACTCACACATTGACCCAAAGGTGACCTTGCGTGATTTCGCACTTCCCTTAAAAAGAGACCCCAAGATTCTGGGTGTCTACTCGGGCCTGCCTCAGCTTGTCCTTACACACAGCAGAAACCTACAATTTTCCGTCGAGATTCAAGGTCCTGAAGGCCCTAGCATCAGCTGGGGCCAGTAGAATGAATTTTTGATCCTAGCTTTGAGAGCCCTCATTCAGTCAATTAGCTATCACTTGTGCTGCCTCAGTGTGATTCCCTGACGTCTCGGCCTCCTCCATATCTGAAGTGCAAGTCCAGACTTCGGCACCCCTTGTGGCTACCAGTCCTCACCGTATGACGTTTTTCAGCCAACTATTTCAAACAACGCAGATGCTCCCTGTCTATAAATCTCGTTTTTCCAGAAAAGCAATACTTTCTTCAATCCCTGGTCTCCAATTACCCAGCCTACAACACTGTTATCACCTATAAGGGTCTTCTCCTTCTCCGACACACATTGTCGTCTAGGTGCTTGACCTAGTTCTACACCTTCTGGATGGGGTCCCCTCCCCGCCTCCACTCTTTCAGAAGCTATTTCGGCGGTTAGGTGCGCTGAGGGGTAGTGGACATACCCTCTTTGACTTGGGGAACAATGACGTTCTCTGCGCCACGCCACACCCCTCCTGCCATCTTACCGGCTGAGGAGTCTTTGCCTCTCATTTACCAAACAGTGCTTCCGCACTTGTGGTCTTATATTCATAGTGTCGGTCGCATTGTCTCTATTTTATCGTGGAGGAAATGGTCTGTCGCACATCTAATTCAAGGGTTCAAGAATGCTGTTTATTATTGCCTGTGTGACGGCCTCAGTGTACCAACCAGCAGAGTCTACAAGTCTACCGCTCAACGCGTAGAAAGGCTCTAACATAATGGTGGCCAGTATGGGGATCGAACCCACGACATCCACGTTATCAGCACGGTGCTCTAACCAACTGAGCTAACAGGCTTATTGTAAAATACGTCATGCTTCATTAATTTGTCGATTGCTAAAAAGCAATTTGATGCCTTTGTATTCATGTTGTGGAGGAAAATGAAAACTTTCTGAATTCACTGACAAATATATTTGTTGATAAACTATCACAATCAATCTACATGTGTCTAAATGGTAAACTGACGCCATCACTAATATGATCGAGTCCTATACTCGTGAATCCTAAAGCCCCAATCACCAGAAATACTGGCCATAAGCCCAATCTGGGGGAGACGATATGTGACGACCTCAGTATACCAACCGAATGCACAGCCAGGTGAGAGCCACACCTTAGGAAGCGAAGGTATAAAAGCACCGCGCACCAGTCAGCGCCAGCTCATACTTATCCAGACTTCCAATAGCACAGTCTAGCATCATAGCGTACCTAGCACTATATTACGGTACGACGTCTCACCTGTGACAGAGAGCTCCAGTACAGTGAATCAGTAACACTGATGGTCTTCTTATCCTTCTTGCACTTAACGTCTGACTTTGGTAGAGCCCACATACGTCGATACCACCTAACACCAGCAGAGTCTACAAGTCTACCGCTCAATGCGTAGAAAGGCCCTAACACCTGGAACACGGACTGCACTCTCTCTACACCTTTACCATCCTATAAGGTTTTATCTTGCCTTTAGCAGCGCAGATCACCTAACAGCCTGGCGCATTTCCGAGCAAAAGTTGGAGCCCAAGCCAGGACAGGGAAAAGTCTAGACACTTGTGAATGATTAGCATAAGCAATTTTCTCACTCGTAGATCCCAGGTGGGTACTGACCTTAGGGTCACCGGCGCAGTTGTCTGTTGGGTATTCTGTCAACGACGTCATATCCCGGACACTGTGGTCAACTGCAGCCATACACCCCTGGGCTCTAGGCAGTATTTATCTGCAGCACAAGCCAGTGAATGTGGGTTTGCTGGTTGGGGTGTATGGTCGAGGCGACTTTACTCTTATATTAATGGATTTGAATAGCACTTTTGAGACGAGAGAGACAGCTTCCTTTCGTGCGCCACTGGTGGGGCAGTTAAGCAAAAATTCATACACTTTAGTTAACAGCATGAAACTTGGCACACCAGTACTTTGGACCCTCCTAAACAGTAAACAGTTCTAGATGTGGCTCCACTTCACCATCCACAAGTGATGGCTGTTCTGGACGTGTTTCCAAAATTGCCACCACTTTGAAATAAATGCCCATAACATTGGCGTTTTACACCATAGAATCACGATCTTGGTGTCAATGTGTAAACCTTTGCAGATGCCAAAACCAGTGGACATGTCACTAGCATTATATGGCAGCAATTTTGGTCAATTTTTTTTTATTTGGCCACCTTTTTTTCTGATGCTTCTAGCTTTAGCATTAATTGCAAGAGAAATATAATCTTGGCATCCCAATGAATAGCATTGAGAGTCCCAGAAGCGCATCAACATGTCCAAAGTTTCATGTGGCTACATATTTCATTGTAGGCCTAATATGAGACGGATATCAATTTTGATCTTTTCGATGCTACTTTCACCAATAGAAGTGGTGGTAGCCATGGCTTCTAATTCGATGGTGCACGTCCTATGACTTTCTTTGTTTCTGTTGCAAGATTCTTTTCTAAAATATTCGCATCGACTAATACTGTAGCTACCGACAAATTTTTCTTTTTTTGTAGATATCACAGGACAAGAACAGGATAACAATGACAGTGGCACAGTACAGTTATAGTGGTGGTTTAGAATGGACACAACCCAACCATGTTGAAGCAATATATGCTTGTAGATGAAGTAGAAGCAAGTTACTCCAAGACAACTAGCAATTCAACAAACTGGAATCTGTGTGTACTGCACCAAAGAGACTCATCAGAGCTCTTGTTGTTCTCTGTTAGCTAATTCTACCCAAAGTGTTGCGGGTGCTGGGCACTGGTATATTATTGAAAATCTCAAATTCCAGGAAGCCAATTTCATACCCTCAAGTCTTACCGATGTCGCTACAACATTTGCCAATTACTACTAACCTGGAGCTAACATGATAAGTAGAGCTAAGACATTGGAGCATTTAGCTATATACAAAATGCTCCTAGCGCTCTTAATGCTCCAAACGCTATAAAGATTCCAAAGTGCTCCTTCATACTCCATTTAACTCTGTGGAGGTGCGCCTCAGCACCTCAGCACCTCTTGGCACAAGCCGGCTCGCCTCAGCACAAGCCACCCTGGAAAACTGCCACACCCGCTGGCCTTACTTCGAACAAGGAAAACCGTGGTCCGCTCGGACGCCTGTCAACTGAAAAACATTTGTTTACTGTGTAGTACTTTTAAAATGTTAGCTTAGCCTCGACGACGCCCTTACGCCATGGCCAAGTGTCATCTAAATTCGAGCATGTGTTTAGGTCTGAGCAGTTGTAATCCGTATATGTTAGCATAGCTAATGTAATAGATTAAACTTACACTGTTTGCAAGGAGCTGGGCAGTCGCCAGCGAGGCACACCCATTGTATTTTTAACTCTCAATGTGCAATACATTTGAAGTGCAAGACAGTAATGTCCGCCAGAGGCAACACGGGACTTTCCCGCCTCGTCATAATCGAAGCTAAGGGCAAACGACAAGGACGAGCATCCTGTTCAAACTTCGATATAAGCTGAGAGCAAATACAGAGTTTTGTTCTTTCTTAGGAGGCAGTCTCACCTATGGGTGCCTACAGAACCCTTCCTCTAGTTCCGACCAGCCAGCTCCTCTAAACTATGTTCCCTGCGTCTCGATTAGTTCAGAGTACCCCGGTAGCTATAACCTTTCGCCTGTTTTGTGTATAATTCGAACTCAAATACATTCGGAACCCAATGTCGTCTTCCTTCTCCGACCACCTACGGATACATCGGTAGAAACCAGCCGAGCGGCGAGCAACGAGCACAGAAGGATAGCTACCCCAGTAGCATAACTAGCGAAAGGGCTGTATCAAGAACAGCTCTTTAACAAACTCCACTGCGCACAAAGTTAGAGCAATCTCAAATAACTGGCGCATTCTTAGCATGTGGTCAACCGTTCCTTCAAGTGTATTATCAACGAGTTTGAATCAAGAATAAATCAACAACAACAATATTCAACATACATTGACAAGACTTCTGTCAGTTTGAATGTAGTAAAATGGTTTAAGAAGGGAACTTCCTAAGGGTGGGGTGATTTTCATTTGAGTTCCCCCATACTACCTTATGGCACACTAACAAATAAAATAGCATAATTAGTAGATGAATAATACGTGTATGATCACTAAACTAGTTGTAGTTTTTGAAGTGTGATTTCTGTAACGTTGTGATTTAACTTTTTAACTGGTTGTAACCACATTAGGGTAAGTATAGTTACCCTAAGGCAACAGCAGTACATGATGGTGAAATACCGGTTTAACCAGTATAGTGCATTCAGTGCCTTGTAGTTTGGTACACCTTATTAACTGTTCACATTATTCTTGACTAAGGTCAGATGTTGTTTTGCTTTTTTTCAAAATTTTTATTGTTTTTTCAATTTTGGCATTTCTCATTATTACTTGCAGTGCAGCAATTACAGGATGACATGCCACAAGTAATCGCTGTGAAATAAACTTGAGAAGTGAAGTAGTAGGTAGTGCGTGATATGAGCTTTTAAATGTCTGAACCGCCTGGCCTCCATCCATTTTATTCTTCTTATCCAAAATTTCAAGCCCAACGTAATGAAAAAAAATCTTGCTTAATAGAAATGAATTTCATTTTTCAGGATAATACTTGCTTTGAATCCTATCAAAATATTTTCAAAAGCAAAACCTTAATTAAATTCTTACTCCGATAGGTGTGTAAACTATACTTTGGTGCACGAATCGCTCCGATAACTGCCCCCAAATGCTCCGGCAACTACTCCGAATGCTCCTATATATTAGTGCTCTAAATGCTTCGGTAACTGCTCCAAACACTCCCATAAGTCCTCCTGATGCCCTTTTCTGTTGCTACTATTGCACACTTATAGCGCTAGAAGTGCTCCTTTTATCCGCTACTGCAGCTCTTTTTCAAGAGCTCCAGTGTCCTAACATGGTATAGTAGGTATGGCATTAAGTCCTGTTAAAAATGGAATAAATGCTAGGGTCGAGAGGGCATGTAAAAGAAAAAATGAGTCACAACAGTCTGTGGCCCAGTTAAATCTAGAATATCAGGCTCAGAGCATTAACCAAGATTCAAACAGAATGTGTGCATCTTTTGTGATCAAGAAGCTTTGTCTGTTGGCCTTCCAAGGGCTTCCACTTTTGAAATTGATTACAAAGTTAGAAATTGTGCTAAGCTGATTTTGGCCTTTGCATATAGTATTGGCATTTGTGTCTAGTTTTTGCCTTTGTAGCCAGTTGTTGTCACTCTGATGAGTTGGAGCCTTAGTGGCTAGTTCGCTAATTGTAGCCAGTATTGCAGTTTTAGACTAACTTAAGACATTTTACCAATTTTGCATGTTGTGGCCAGCATTGACGTCTGAAGTAAGTAAAAAGAGTAGAGTGAGTTTTGTGTGAGGGGCAGTAAAGGTTCTCTCTCCTCGGCGCATGCTTCAATTGCCGATAAGTTCGTCACTGCCTCGGGAATGAGAGGAGAAGAGCAAGATAGGATGGTGAAGTCGTCTGCAGAGGAGGAAGTGACGTCGCCAGTCTATGAAAAATCACTGACGTATAAGCCTATACGTACCTATTGAAAAGGAGTGGTGAAATGACCGATCGCTGGCAAACCCCCACATGTATGTGGCGAGAAGGCAATCTTTTTGCCTGCCTACAGGCAGTTGGCGTGGCGCTCTGTACATAGGTGGAGATCCATCTGATGAGGTTGTTACATAAACCTGAATGCATGGTTTTGGAGAGCAGGCGGTGGTTTGAGACTATGTCGGTGGCCATATAGAAATCCACTATTAGAGCTATTGATTGCGTAGGGGGCCTTGCTTGATTGAAACCATGTACAATGTGTTGAACTAACGGTAGAAGAGCTGATGTGGTCGGCTGCAAAAAATGGAAACCATGTAGTTTCAACGCCTCCAAGGTCTCTATAAGAAGCGGAAGAAGCAAGCGCTCCAGGATCTTGAACGCTGGGCACAGAAGGGATATCGGACAATAAGATATAGTGTTGTCAGCCTTCCAGACGCTCGGCAGGCTTGCACGCGTCAGAGACAAGTTGAAGAGAGTGGTAAGAAGAGGAGACCTCGGTGACGAAGACGCTTGATGTGGAGAGGTCAATCCATCCGCGCCCTTAGCTGAGGAGTTGCTCGAGGCTCGGATGGCGGTGCGTATTTGCTGGGGTGGGGGGTGGAAGGGTAGAGAACTCTTGCTTGTCGTGTGAAGTTTTTTGCAGTACCTCGCTTCCGGTAGAGTACCTCTGTCGGATAGCACCTAGGCTCGCGTCATCGCGGGTTTCTCCACGTCGGGGAGGACTGGTTTAGTTGTCACACTGTTGTTAATTGACAGGTAAGTACTCTTTTTCTTTCGCCCCTCTCTCCCTTCCCCCACCGTCCGTGGCTATATAGGTAGGCACCCGACCCCCTGAGCCTCATTCCTAAACGACTCGCGGTGCGATCAACATCTCTAGCTCCAGCTCCTCTCCTCTTGTGCCTTAGAAACT
>LQNS02278160.1:2591888-2610575 GCA_001587735.2 Parhyale hawaiensis
CATTCTACTAACATAATGGCAATAGCTCATAGAGGATCGGGGTGTAAATCCCGGTGTCTTTTTGGGAATGGGCCTTTTGGTTCGTCTACTGCCGCCTATCTAATCTAATCTAATCTAATCCTAACATACCTAACAATCCCTGTAAATTTCATCGAAATCGGTTCATAACTTTTTGAGTTATCCTGGTGACAGACAGACAAACACGACGAAAACATAAGCTCCTTAGTGGAGGTAGAAATTAAACGCTTTTCCAAACATCCTTTTACTAAGATTGGGCTCCTGCATAAGGTGAATTCTGTGTTTGGTGATAGTCAGGTTGTCCGCAGATGGTTTTATGCGTTTTTGCTGCCTGTGTTGGAGTATTGCTCACCGGTCTGGGCTTCAGCTACTGACACTCACTTCGTCTGTTGGACCGACTTGTTAGTTCAGCTAGCACGCTGTGCGCTGATAATGATCTGTTGAACTTGTCCCACAGAAGAAGAATAGCCGAGCTATATGTATATTTAATAAGGTGTACAGACAAATTCGATAAGCATACCTGCCTGGGCAAAGATAATAATAAATTTCAAGTTCACTGCTTGTGATTGAATTTAAAAGCACATTTTTTATTATTATTATTATTATTATTATTATGCTAGAAAAAATACTACGTACAGTATTACCTACCGCGCAAGTAAAACCTGTGTCAATACTAGCAACATTTCGATGCCTTGAACGTCATCATCATCATCAGGCTATAAAATTTGAAATAGCTACACGACATGGAACCGTTCAGAAACCGTAATAAAGTTCAATACATGTATATGGTTTATTTAACATAAAATCATACTTCCTCTGGATTACGAATTTTATTTTTTCCAAGCTTTCGACATTCTTAGCGAACGTCGTTGTCAAGGTGGGAACTTCAAAACTCTTTGGTCCGCTACTTATGAAATGCAACTAGCTAGTATCAAAAATACGTTTGAAAAATTAATACTCTATACATAATTGGAGAGGCTGGTCGAAAATTCACAAGTTGCGTACTACAGGTTTATAGATTTCTCATAGCTATTTATTGATATCTGTTATAACATTTTTGATTGAATTGAGAAAACGTTGATTTTTGAAGTTCTCACCTTGACAACATTCGCTAAGAATGTCGAAAGCTTGGAAAAATAAAATTCGTAATCCAGAAGAAGTATAATTTTATGTTAAATAAATACATGGAACCTGGATGTCCTTTATTTTCATCGATTAGAAACATGTATATGGGTACAGTATATATACAAATATGCATGACTTGGCTAGACCGTTTCGATTACTAGCCCCGTAGCAAAGTAACGCCTCTTTGGCGTGAGCGTATGTCATGATGGCGTCACTTTGGTTTGTGTAAACGTGATGATGATGTCATTTTTCCCTGGCATTGCTGAACTGCTGGATACAAGTAATTCAGTTGATATAATCAATATATTTCGTCTTCTCGACAGGATGGTGCGTCAATGTCGCCCAGACCCTTGGACAAGCGACTTCTGAGTGTAGATAAGCGTGCCGCCCACCAGCGGCGCAAGCTGCAGGAGCAACTGCAGCCTCAGCGCCCCAGCGGCTGCCTCGCCTATAGAGGACCTGCCTCTGCACGTATGTATTCCTGTCATGACGATCTTCCTCCCATTTGCTTTCAGTCTATTTTGTCTTGCGCCGCATGTTGTAGCAGGCACAAACCTGTGGTGGATCTCAGAGGATAACTTAGATTGATATCCCCTACGGAGACATGTGTAGTATGCATCACAGACCGTAGGGTTAGATTAGTTTGGTTCGCCGCTTTATGTATGGAGAGCCACGCTCAGGACTTTCAGAGGATTTTCTGTCATGACTGATTTACTTCCTTTTCCATACGGTACCCCTTCTGGTGATTTTCCGTTTGTTCACCACATCTGCTTTACAGTACTTAGGCTCTTTAACCCACTTTGAGAATGCCCTCGTGCATGGGTTGGTGATTTTTATCAACGTATTATACTGGGCTTTGCAAACGTCCTGGCCTGTTTTAATAATTTGCCATCCGAAGTTCGTAAAAGATTTGTTTATAATGAAATAAAGCAAGATTTGTAATGTATTAGTTTATTATGATCTTTAGAACATTGCTATTCAATAGGACCTCCATTGGCAGGAATGACACGCCCTAATCGTGGTCGGAAGTCCTTACACATATTACGGACGTAGTCCTTCCTCATCTGGGCCCAAGTGCGGTTCACAGAGGCATTCAGCTCCTCAATGTTGTTGTGGCGATCTTTGTATGCTTTACTCTCAATATGCGGCCACACGCTGTAGTCCTGAGAATTGAGATCAGTCGACTGAGGGGGGCCAGAAATCATGTTTTGGCTCATCCAGTTTTGGACGGTTTTCGACGTGTGCACTGGTGCACCATCTTGCTGAATGTCGTAATCTCCATCTTTGACGATTTTTCTGATCCAAAGAATAACTTTTGTGGCCATTATATCCCTGTATTCAGCCCCTGTCAACCTGTAACTGCCCTTGAACCACACTAGAGGCATCTTCTCTCCATTGGAAGCCACAACGCCAAGCATCATCACAGAGACCGGATGCTTTGTTGTGGAGACATAACGAGCATCAGAGATGTCTTGGCCAAAGCTCTGAACTTGATCGTTCTGTTTGTTGAGACAGGATCCACGGTGAAGGTCTTCTTATCTGAGAAAATGAGGACTCAATTTCCATGACTTTTCAAGTCGTTAGGAAGGCGGGAACATCGCTCATGGCGCTTTATAACCATGTCAGCAGTTAGCAGCGGTCTTTTCTGACGCTTTAAGCTCTTTCCACCTTCACTCTCTACAGCTCTTGACATGGTTGACACAGAAATTTTCTTTTTCGCAAATTCAGTCATATTGAGTTTCGGATCATTTTCAAAGGCTCTTCGAACATTTTTCCGTTGATTAACTTGTGGTCTGCCTGAACGTGGTCGATCTTTGAGGCTTTCATTATTCTGAAGGCGGTTTTCAACCCGTTTCACCGTTGATAAACTGACATGTTGCAACCTAACAATGTCTGCCTTCTGGTGACCCGCACGAAGGAGAGCTGCTATATTTATCCTTTTTGTTTCCATTACCAACAATGTATAAAAACGAGCACTGTTACCAGTTATTATATTATCTGAACTAGTTTAGGAATGAGTCATTGTTAATAAATTTCATCAAGTCATTGAAATGAGTTGCACACTTTGAAAATACAGAACAGGTCAGGACTTTTGCAACGTCAAAGTTTCAAAATTTTATAACTTTGCTGCTGTTCACCACTTATACCTCATCTTTTGATAATTAATAGTCCTTAAAATGTTTATTATTGTGTGAAAACTTGAATCAGGTGTAAAGGATAATAAGAAATCTATGAGTGAAAAGGTTTTATTTTTGAAATTTAGAACGTCCAAAACTAAGGGACAAGTACATTGAAGTCAATATTCAACAAATAGTAAGACAGAAATATTCATTGACAATGCAATACATAATCAAGATATACCTCCGCCAAAGAGGTTATGTTGCCGTCGTGTTTGTCTGTCTTTCTGTCACCAAGATAACTCAAAATGTTATGAACCGATTTGGACAAAATTTACCGGGATTGTTAGGTATGTTAGGAGGAACAGGTGATTAACTTTTGGTGAAGATATTTCCATCCGTTTGTTTGTCTGTCTCATTTTTCTTGATGCCATAACTTAAAAAGTTATGGATGGATATTTATGAAATTAACATGAGTTGTTAGGCATAAAACAAAGAGTAAATGACCAAATTTTGGTAATGATCCCTTTGTACGTTCGTTTGTCACTGTTTTTAATTTTATGCTTGTTAGCGCAATAACTCAAATATTAATTAATGGATATTAATGAAAGTTATAGGGGTTGTTAGTAATGTTAAAAGACATAGATGATTAAATTTTGGTGCAGATCGGTTTGTTCGTTTGTATGTTTGACTCATGTTTGTTATGACGTTTGTTGGCAGTATAACTCAAAAAGTTATGAACGGATCTTCAAGAAAATTGCACAAGCTGTTATTACTATCAAAAGGAACAAATGATTAGATTTTGTTGTTTATACAAAGAAAGTTATGGTTTCTGACGCAATTTAAATTTTTTGCTACCGTTGCCTCGCTTGGCGTAGGTATGCGCTCTCAGAGTGCTCTAGTTAGTAAATAGAACCGTGCTTTCAATCACAGCTACACATCGTCGACTACATGAACGAATAAGGTCTTAACAATCTTTGACACTAACTTTAGACCATTCCTCTTGAAGTTTCATCCACAAATCCTCAGTGTTGGTGAGATTCCTTGCCATAAGTTCACTCCTAGGGCCCTCCTAAGATTTTCTCTTGTATTCAAATCCGAACTTTGCTGTGGCCAATGAATAACTTCAAAGTCTTACTGGTCCAGGTTACTCATAACAGTCTTTTCCTTGTGGCAGGGTGCATTATCCTGCATGAAGATAGCCTGATTCACACCTGAATTTTGACTCGTAGGTACAACATCGTTCAGAATGTTTTTATACACCTGAGTGTTCACTCATAGGTTTGTAAGCGAATGAGATGCGTTGTCCCTTGATTTGGAAAAATACCTAACACCATCACACCTCCGCACCCAAATTTCACAGTCTTTTTGTACACTTTTAGCCTAATCTTTCACCTGCACGACTCTTAACAAAGTTCATATCATTTCCAAACAGACTGAATTTGCTCTCATCCCTGAAAAACACTCGGGTCCAATTTTTATGTGATCAAATTACATGCTTGTTTGCATACTCCAATATCTCACAAGTGGTTTCTTCCATGGGCTTCGTGCAAATAAGCCTACTTCTTCTATTCGTCCGGAGACAGTATGCCGTGACACATTTACACATGTTGTGTCTTTCATTACCTTGCAATTTCTGCTGAAGACTTGAAACGGTCCTTTGATGCCATGCGCTGCTTGAGCCTGTCCTCTCTAGCTGAAGCTTATTGCGGTGTCTTTCGTTTTTTTTAGGACGAATAATGCAGCTAGTTTCATTATAAGCCATCATAATTCTGCCCACAACACTTTTCGAATGGTTTATCTTATCTAAAATCTTCTAAACTGACATTTTTCAACTCATTAACATTTTGCCTTAAGGAGTTATCAACTTTTTGACGTGGTGCCAAGAAGTCCACTGCTGCAATGTTGACAAATATCCAGTGAAAAGCCTTTTCTTCTCTGGGAATGAAGCAGTTTGGATTAAGAGTGCATTTTAGTGTTTTTCTTAATATTTGTCCCTTAGTTTTGGACGTTCCAAATTTCAAAATTGAAGTTTTTCACTCATAAAATAAATTTCTTATTATCTTTTACACCTGGTTACAATTTTCACACATTAATCAACATCTTTAGGACCATTAATTATTAAAAGATGAGTTATGTGTGATGAACAGAAGCAAAGTTATAAAATTTTGAAAATTTGTCCCTTAGTTATGGATAGTACTGTATATCAGAAAAAACTCAGATTATATACAAACGTTTTTTAAACTTTCTTTTCTGTCATATGCACTGTAGCAGCAGGCCTGGTGTTTGGCCTGGTGAGCAATCTTTGTAGTGCCTAGTGCACTGAGTCAGCAAACTGATTTGTGTGCATAACTGCTGTGGAGACACCTTTAGG
Organism: Parhyale hawaiensis; assembly: GCA_001587735.2. Classification (NCBI taxonomy): domain Eukaryota; kingdom Metazoa; phylum Arthropoda; class Malacostraca; order Amphipoda; family Hyalidae; genus Parhyale; species Parhyale hawaiensis. The sequence goes on from LQNS02278160.1 coordinate 2,597,523, forward strand.
TAGGTGGGGGGTCGTTGAACCTTCCACTATTGCACCACACTTCTTAACAACCTGTGGTTGGGTGTAGCTGTACTTACTCCTCTGGGGCCAGTTGGCTTATATCTGCAGCTTGAACAAGTAGCTACTTGTGAGTTTCCCAGTGGAGGGTGCAGTCAAAGTTGACTTTTTACCTCTGCCTTTACCAGTGTTATTCCTTTTTATTATGATACACCAGACTGACGACGTGAGAATGGAGGAAAATCCGTTAGGTTGTCTGACCCTCACGCAACCATCCCAGCCAGAAAAAAAATAGAGATCACAGAATAATTCTGTTTACAGATTGCTTAAAGCTGCCAATGCCTGTACCAACAAAGGCAGAGCCATCATGAGTATTCCAAACATCCACATATGATAGAAAAAGCGAACGAGAATACTGGTTTGTACTGTACCGGTTCCAGGACAAACTCATGAAGAGCACTGATACGCCGAGTATACCGCGCCCGAGCGAATGGCTCTGGAAGAAAAACCGCTATTGGATGAGTAGGGCAAATATATGTTGTAAAAAACAGACACCATCTCTGCGACGATGCGCCAAATCACAAGGCACTGCACCATCCAGCATGAACGCACATCGACGAACCACTCTTTCTAGCAAACTCAGATGACAATCAGCAGCAGAACCCCAGACTAAGGAGCTGTATTCTAGAAGAAGGAGGAGATAGCAATTAAAGCAGCGACGTGTTAGCCCTACCGAACCAAACAGCCTCCAAGCACGTCGCATAAAACCGATTTTCTGTGATGCTTGTGAGCCAACTGTTCTGATAGTTCTTGCACAGAGCTATACAGCATATGATGTGGTAGCTACATGAAATAGCATTCCAAAAAGCTATGCAACTGGCGTGTATAAATTTACTTAGATTGAAAAGAGTAAACAAAAGAAATCACGGTTTGCTGATAATTATATTTTAAAAACTGATAGAGATGGAATTGGCATTGGCAAAAAAAATTGTCTTTGCACAGCCTGAGTCTCTCTGCAGTCTGCACCAATAACTTCGGAAGGAAGTCTATTGCAGATATTCACTATGAAATGAGGGAACATTGCTAGCTTAGAGTAGCTAGTTCTTCTATATTCATGTTAGAGTTTTTGGCCGGTGTTTTTCAAGCAATCATTACGTGTCTGTCAAAAGTCCCGTTGAAGACACGCTGAAGCCATTCAAGTACTTGACTGTACGTATCTATGCCATCTTTAGTTGTCCCCTGAGTCGTCTTTGCTCGAGAGAGATTGGTTCCATTCCTGTAGGTAACACTCAGATGGCTTGTTTCACTGCTGAGGTGTCAATTTTGTTACTCTTCATTGCATTCTTTCAATTTTATTAATATTGTTGCTCTTATGTGATGACCAAAATGTCAGCAAAGTCTAAATGCGGGCGCCCTAGTGCTTTCTAGAAAGAAAGAAAGAATTACTGTATGTCCTTTGATTTGTATTCAAAATTCCTGGTAATAAATCCGAGGACTCGTCTTGCCATTTAAAACACTCCTGTCTACATGTTGTGTTTTAATTTTTGTGATAAGAATTTCCCAGTCACATTGTTCGGTAATTCTATCTCTTTCATTTCCATTTGGATTAGGATGTTCTTTGTTCTACGTAATGTACATTAACAAACATTTTTCAACATTTAAACTCGTGTACCGCGTCGAGGCTCATTCTTTGAGGCGGTCAAGGTTTTTATTGGAGCTCTGCCCTCAGGGGCATATTGTGGCAGGCCCTTTTCCTGCCACAATATGTTTGGGCATCACGCACCAGAGGGTCCCGAGTGCCTTCTCCGCAGGGAATGTAGGATCTGGCTGTAGTTCCTGCTGACGAGGTTAGTTTTGTAAAGTTAGGTAGGCTTTCAATACTTCCCCTTCTGTTTCGGGAGGTGGGCTGCCGATCGAGGTGGCTGACCTATTTCCACTAGACTTCTACTTTCTTCTATTTCGTGTCTTTCCCCTGTGCGGCGTAACTGAGCGACAGCGTTCTGCCGCGCCTGGAGGTTGGAGATGCTCAACTTACGCCTTTTTCCTGTCAGTAGCGCACTGACCACTCTTAAGACCCACCGGCAGAAAAACCGAGACAAAAATCATTGACAATTTAGAACTCGCCCTAGTCAGCGCACAAGCCTGTGGTTAAACACAGGAATAGTTCGGCGCGATATAGGCAGTGTGCCACTGAAGCGCTAGTAAAAACTGTACTACTACTACTACTACTACATTATTGGAGCTCTGTTACATAACTTGACATCATCTACAAATTTACTGATTTTCAAGGTGGATGTTAAGATTAGATCATTGATGTAAATTATGAAAAGGAGTGAGCCAAGCACGTTACTTTTTGAAAGTCCAGAAGAGACTAGCGTTCAGTCGCTCATCACTCCTTGGAGTTTTACTCGCCGCTGCCAATCAGTGAGCCGTACTCTGATCCAAATCATAAGTAGTCACCCCTGATGCCATGGGCTTCCACTTTTACATTAACCATTGGTAGATTTTGCCAAATACTTCTTGGAAGATGAGGTAAACGAGGTCGACGATTTCTCAATCAGGTGTAAAGAACTAGGGATACAGTTTGATTTAAAAGCCTTTTCTACCTTCCGGAAAATTCCAGGGTTATTACATGTCAGTTTGTTTAAAACAATTTGGGAATAAAATGTCGTATTCACTGTATTAAAACTGTCGACAACGTTTCAGCATAAAACTCTTGCCATCTTCAGGTCTAAAATAATATCTGTAAACGTAAGAGAAATAGTAAGTCTAAATTTGTCAAAATACTAAAAGGATTAGCTACCTAATGTTTTTTAATTGCCCAATGAGAATACAGATCACGAAAAATTATCACAGTCAAAAATGCATAAATATCACAGTCAAGATTTTATGTATCACAGTTAAATTTTTTACAGTAAGTTCCACAGGTGTCCTCGCTCTAGCACCGCTTTTCTCGAAGTGAGGGTTACCCGCCAGTGCGCCCCTTATATAGGCAGCGCCCTACTGGAAACTTCTAGATCAATTTAATTTTAAAATGTTGAAACTTTGATCGTACTTCACATTTATATAAGGATTATTTTGTTTAATGCTCATTGCTTCTGCTATTTTTTGATCAATGACGTTGTGGTGGCTGAAAATAATTGAGAAACTATTAGAGTATCGGCTGGAGGAGCATTCATGTGATGTTCGTATGAATAGTGGGAATAAATATAAATGCTGCTTGAACTGTATTGGTGCTGCTTAAACCGTATCGGTGCTGCTTAAACCGTATCGGTGCTGCTTACACCGCTTCAGTAGGGCATTTGTCGTATAACCAATGTATGAGGCATTACACCCTTCCTCTGTGCAACCAAATCGGTACACGACTCCTGACTTATGCGCGGTGGTTTTTGCAGGTCCTGTAGAGAAACACGGGCTTAGTTTATTTGGTCTGTAATAAGCGATCAGTGGTACGGAATTTTTATTATTTGGTTGCATAGAGGAAGGCTGTAATGCCTTCTACATTGGTTATACAACAAATGCCCTACTGAAGCGGTGTAAGCAGCACCAATGCAGTTCAAGCAGCATTTATTCCCAATATTCATACGAACATCACATGAATGCTCCTCCAGCCGATACTCTAATTAATAGTTTCTCAATTATTTTCAGCCACCACAATGTCGTTGATCTAAAAATAACAGAAACAATCAGCATCAAACAAAATAATCATTGTATAAATGTGAAATACAATCAAGGTTTCAACATTTTAAAATTGTACAATTGTATTTATCTAGAAGTTTCCAGTAGGGCGCTGCCTATATAAGTGGCGCCCTGGCGGGTAACCCTCACTTCGAGAAAAGCGGTGCTAGAGCGAGGTTGTTGTTGCTGCGTGGACACCTGTGCAACTTAGGCTACTGGACAAAATTTGACTGATAATTTCTCGTGATCTGTATTCTCATTGTGCAATTAAAAAACATTAGGTAGCTAATCCTTTAAGTATTTTGATAAATTTAGATTTACTATTTCTCTTATGTTTACAGATATTATTTTAGACCTGAAGAATGAAGATGGCAAGAGTTTTATGCCGAAACGTCGACAATTTTAATACAGTGATTAGTGCTATTACGAAATTTTATTCCCGAATTGTTTAAAACAAACTGACAAGTAATAGCCGTGGAATTTCCTGGAAGGTAGAAAAGGCTTTTAAATCAAACTGTAAACTTAACACAAATATACAATTCTTAGAACTAGTGATAATTAGATCTTAGGTTCTCCCATCCTATTTTATAGGAAGCAGTGCCCCCAGGGGATTATTTAGGTTACTTTAGCTATTAGCTATACTTACATGACTTCTTACTTTCCGGCCCACTGTGCAACCTTGCACTTCCATACTCCTACTGATGATACTTTATTCTGTTCTTTCTCCTCTTTCCTGGCTTGCTGTGCCCATGTGCATTTATCCTATTTGTCAACACCCACGTTTATCTCGGCATACTATATGTCCCTTCCATTTCCTCTCTCAAAACAACCATGTACTCATTTATGGAGGCTTAAACTCTTATATAGCCATCTGGCAGATCTAAAATGTTACCATATCTCGTGGGATCATTAACATGCAGGGTCAAGTGATTGTGGTTGAGGAGTTCAAACAGTTCATACTGCCTGGGGCTTGACTGCACAATGTACTCCAGTCATTGTGAGGAAGTGCAAACTCATCTATTTCAGCCAGTGTGTACAAGGAGGTTTTACCAGGACTGGTAAAACCGACAAAAACTATAGTCAAAAACTCTGGTAAATCTTTATGGCTTGGTAAAACCCTAAAATCCCCTGGTAAACCTCTTAGAACTACAGATAAAGTCAATATGATCATTGAAGGCACTGGTCACACAGCTGCACTTAGCCGTACCTAATTTACGCTGACAGTGATGGTAATCTCAGCTTCACTGTCACCTAAGAAGACCTGACTCTTAGATTACCGGTATAGTCAATTAGTAGAATAAATACAAGAAAACTCGAAAGAGTAGTGCCTTAAGGGGCAAATGTATGAATATTCCCCATTTTAACATTTTTATAATTTATTGTAGGTATTGCTGATTTCTATTTGAAATTCCAATACCTATGTAGAGTCATGCAGCAAAAAGAAAGCCAAAAGATAGGCATCAGGCTCACAGGACTAGGTATGTTCTAACCATTGAAAATGTTCTCTAAGAGTTGAACTGTAAACATTGGTGGTTTCAGGGCCACGTGTAGTAGCTATAAGTATAAAATTAACCCAAATCTATAATGATTTATTAATATTTGACTCAAAAATGGTAGTATGAGCATGGCACAGTGATTATTTATTCACATTTGCTGTGCAACGGTGTCTACGATATTATTCGTTAGGATGATAATTAGGTATATCTATATCGATAGAAGACATTTTGTGACTGGTATTGCATGTGCTACCGTGTGTATCTGACGCTAGTGTGAGCATGGCATAGTGACAATTTATTAACATTTACTGTACGGCTGCATTCTTAGGATAAATAACTTGATATTAATAAATTGTTGGCCCCTGGGCTGAATCATTGAATGGCTTTCGTCACTGCTCGTGTCTGTCTCTCCGTCTGTCACACACTTCTAGGCAATCGCATTGGTACCTCCTTTTTTTTATATGGTTCTTTCAAGTGACACGAGTCCCACAATCTCAACTATCCACCACTTGACACTTTGATAGTAACTTGAATGCACGTGGCGGGCGCATTTGGAAAGTTGATGCAATATGACCGTGGCATTGCATCATTCAGCCATCCTCTTCATGATAGCACCGTGGGCCATGAACATGGTTTGTATTATCATCCATCAATTATGATGAATAACTATTAATAATCACACTTGGGTGCATATGCATACTAATTCAGTGAGACACCACCATACACGGACACCAGGCTATATATATATCGTATATTTTACGTCACTGAAAAGTAGTTGGCACCCGCGCTACTCATGGCTCACGCGGTAAGTCGGGAAAGATGATGCAAGAACGTCAAAGCATTGCATTTGCGTCATCCAGTCATTCTCTTCCTTTCGATGATTGCACTGCGAACCGTGGTTCATATTATAAATTGTGATGCATAAATAGCAGTGTAAATAATCAAACTTCCTGGTCATTTACTCATCCAGTGAAACACCATACTCCTAACACCAGGCCATACTGGACTACTGTCGGCACTTACGAGGAGTTGGCACACGCGTTACTGTATAACGCGCCCATTGCAATAAACCCAAGATACTGCATCATTCATTAAGCATTTTAATTTTTACTTGATCTAGACTGAAGTAGTGAAGTGTGACGAGCTGACAGCAGATATCAAATACTGGCAGATAATAACAACTAGGTGAATAAAAATTCGGAAAATGTAAACTTTGTTAGACTCCTATTCACAACTTCATATATGCCGATAGAGCCATGTAGGTGATAAGTTCTATTTTGTTATTGTTGTGCATATGCCAGTTGTGTGACTATTAGCTACAGTCTGTGGTCACTCTGTACAGCTGTTAATTTCATAAAAAGTGTATCATTAAATCATTTCTTGTGTTATTGTTGTGCATATGCCAGTTGTGTGACTATTAGCTACAGTCTGTGGTCACTCTGTACAGCTGTTAATTTCATAAAAAGTGTATCATTAAATCATTTCTTGTATGTAATTATATTTGATGAATACCTAGTCATTTTACCATTGCTATGGCTTTCACGTGTATGAAGCAAGACTTTTGATCATGCCAATCCAAAAATGATAGTTCTTACTTAGTTTTACCCACATATTTTATTGTTTTACCAGGTATTACCATTTACAAGGGTTTTACTCAGTTGAAAATTACCAGACTGGTAAAACGGACAAAAAGTACCCAGAGGCCTAATTTGGGAAACCCTGATTGCAGTTCTTTCATTTTGACTACTCAGTACTTATCTTATTTTGTGGTGAAGCGCTATTTCAGTTTTGGCGGTGCCGCAAGGGCTCCTTCAGTCGAGGACGATATTTAATGCCTGTTGAATTCCAAGGAGAGTGATTGTGTGGTTGCAGATAGGCATATGAACAAATTATTTCCAACTCAAAAACTATTTTTTATTTTCTTTTGCAAGTTTCCTAGTGCTAGAATGAGGATGTTAGTGTTTTGAAGTATTAGAATTGGTCGTTCACACTTGTAATGATAGTTTAATTCAAAGTTCCCTCAGATATCATATATCTTCTCTTTTAAGAACAGAACTAGAGCACTCTCTGAGTGCATACTTCCGCCAAGCAAGGCAGCGGTAACGGAAAATTCAAATTGACTCTAAAACCAAGATTTTCTTTGTATCAACTCCAAAATCTAATCATATGCGCCTTTTGACAGCATTAACAGCTGCTGTTTTTTTTTTTTTTGGAGATCCATTCATAACTTTTTGAGTTATACTTCTAACAATTATTTTAACAAACAAAAGTCAAACACACAAATGGACCAACCGATCATCACCAAAATATAATCAATTATTTTTGAAGATTATTTAATAATTATTAACAATTCCTGAAACTTTCATAAAAATCTATTCACAATTTTTTTAATTATTGCACTAACAAACAGAAAAGCAAACAGCAACAAACGAACGAACCAACAGATCATCACAAAACTATGATCGTTTACTCCTTGTCATATGCCAAACAACTCGTGTAAATTTCATAAAAATCCGTCAATTACTCTTTGAGCAATGGTTATTAACAAAAAATTGGCAAACAGACAAACAAATGGATGGACATATCTGCAACAAAAGTTTTTCATCTGTTCCTCCTAATGTACCGAACAATCCATGTAAGTTTCATCAAATTCCATCCCCAACTTTTTGAGTTACCTTGATGACAGACACAATAACAGATAGACAAACCCGACGGAAACGTAATCTCCTTGGCGGAGGTAACTACACTATGTTACCTTTGATTATGCAAATACAATTTTGTTACTTATTTTTCAAGATAAGTATTTTTCAAGATAAGTGTCAAAAATTTAAAATGGTAATAGTAAGTTCGTGCACAGGTATGTTGTAACTAAAAAACAATTACAGAAAAATAAAACAGAACCATTTCCCACGTTTTGGCAACATTTTCTTATTGCACGGGGTTCCGCTGTTACACCAGATTATGCAACAGCACTCTCTAGTCAACATGGGCTAGAAAAGCGGTCTAACCAGTGAAGAAAAGATAAGTGACTTTGTTATTGGCTTCTGGTAGGACAACACTCGAAGTTTCCAAGGAATTACAGCGTGATCACCGAACAATTAAGGCTTTGGCAATTGAAGGTAAGGTCAACCGGAATGCTCCGGATAGAGCCTCTACGAGGAAATTGACTGCTCGGGATATGCAGTATTTGAAGCTTTCTATGGCTAGAAAACAACTTTCTACATGTAAGGCGATATTTGAAGACGTTGGAGCCCCAATACTAAGCAGAAAGACAAGATGTGAGGTTCTGCAGAAGTTAAGGAAAGTAAGAAAGGCAATTAAACGACCACTTCTAAGAAAAACTCATAAAGAAAATAGGGGTCAAATGGGATGAAGAGAACATGAAATCTGATTTACTGACGAATGCAGAGCCACTCTTGATGGTCCAGATGGATGGGCGTCTGTGGGTCCTCCATGATCGACTTCAACAGACACGGCTTAAGCGTCAAGAAGGTGGTGGAGATGTAATGTTTTGCACCGGGATAGTAGGTGACACCCTTATTGGTCCATTTGAAGTGGCAGAAGAAGTTAAACTGAATGCAGAAAGGTACTACCAGTTTCTTGAACCCAACTTGATGCCATGGCTTGATGAGCAGACTATTGCATGCAGATCCAAATTGGTATTCCAGCTCAATAACGCTCCCTCACACCGAGCGCGGTACACTGCTGACTGGCTTGTGTTTAGAGGATTTATATCAAAAAGGAATATGACCTGGCCAGCGAATAGCCCCGATTTAAATCCCATTGAGAACCTCTGTGTAGGCTATTGATCAAAAGGAAGGTCTATGAAGGTGGTCGGCAGTTTTCGGGCAGAGTAAGCCTGTGGAATGCAGTAAAAACAGCTGCAGATTCTATTCCACCATCTGAAATATCAAACCTGACAAAGTCTGTTGATAATCGCCTTATAGAAATCATGAAAAATGGAGGTTGCCATGTTCAAAATTAACTTATGTTTACCATTACTGAACACTGATTTTGGTGTTTATTGAATTGTTTTGGTTGTAATTTCTTTATTTTGGACGTTCAATAAAAATATTCCTGGTCACTTGTATTTATTTGCTCTTTATAACGTTTTTATTAACTTGTTGCATTATCTGAGGTAACAGTAAAAAACTCATAAATAAGCAAATTGTATGATAAACGTAGCAAATGGCTAAATATTTATTTTACTAGTGCTGTTGGTACTTGCAACATAGCCATACATTTAGTTAATATTGATATTTCAAAGTTAGACACTTATCTTGAAGATTAAAGTAAAAAAATTCTATGCGCATAATCAAAGGTAACATACTGTACATACCAGCAAGAACATTGATGAGCTAATTTATCATAGACCATCTATGAACGAAGTCGTAGTAGTGACTTGGGCGACGTCTGTCATTGTTCGTTTGAATTTGTTGCTATCTTATTGTAGCCTACAAGTAAGAACAATGCTGGTGGTGCAGGTAAGGCGAGACCGTCAAGACTACCAACGCTCTCGCAGTCGTGCTCCAAGGCAGTGCCCGAAGTCGGTAAAGAAAACGACAGGAACCTTCAGAACGTCGCCTCTCAGCAGCGCATCGGCCCAGCCAGCAGCGGCAAGCCCCCCGCCGCTCGTCAGCTGCACGTCCCTAAGGAGCCAAAGGTGACCTCCGGCGCCCGAATGCTGCCTCAGACGCCTGGCTCTTCCCAGCCCGGTGGTGGGGCTCCTGTGCACAGTGGCAGCTCGAGCAAGGAATTAGAGGATGCAGCTGTGACGAAGGTATGCAATGCAGCCTCTACTGGGCAGCAGTAGTGTTGTACTCTTGGTCTGTTTTGCTATTTTTTTTCGGCTCCGGAACCCGTCAAGAGGTTAAAGCTTCATTCAAACATTGAAATACAGTTGGGGCCATCGTTTTGCCCTTCTCTTCAGTCGTATGTTATTTATGGACGTCGGTAACAGTGGCATTTATATCATACACCAAATTTTACCTAAAAAGAATTTTGTTTCTATCTATTGGAGTTTCACAATAGGCAGAATACGGTAATACGCTCCTGAGGGAACGAGGAGGTTCTCTCAATTTTAGCTCGGCATTCGAGAGTCCTCACTACTTCGTTTGTCAAATTCTACTGAAATTTTTATGCATTCTTCGTCTTCCAAAATTTTCTCTACCCTAGCCCGCAATGTTTGCTTAACATGGGTTCCCCGTTTTTATTAAGATACTATGTGCGTCTGTTTGCTCTCTTGCAATGCCACCTTGTGTAGAGCAGTGTTACAGGACGATTGTAATTATTCCCCCCCCCCCCGGACGTTTACCTTCCTCCCGCCTATATTATGGCAAGCAGTGCTCCCAGGGACACTCGTTAGATTTCCTTTGCCTTAGCAACCGTGTTCTCGGGACATATTTCCTTCATGCCCACTTTACTTCCTTCCACTTTCGTGTGTCTAATGATGATGCTTTAGTTTATTCTTCATCTACTTGCTGTTCGCGTGCCCTCAGAGGTATATTCTGATGGGGCCCTTTCCCTGTCATTATATACATGGGCCTCATGAACCTAAGGGCTGTCCCGAGTGCCTTCTCCACCGGCAATGTTGCAGCTGGCAGCAGTTCCTGCTGAGAAGGTTAGTTTGTTAGGTTAGGTAGGTTCTCTATACTTCCCATTCTCTTCCACGACGCGGGCTGTCGATCGAGATAGCCGACCTAGTGCTCTGTACTTTTTCACTCTCTTTCGTGTGTAAGGCCTCAAATGGGGCCGTCCACTCGAGTGTGTTTTTCTATTCTTTGCGCATATTTCCTGCCAGTAGTAGCGCACTGAGCCAAGCTTAAGACAACTATAGAACTCACGTAGTGTGTTCACCACCAGATTAAATTTCCGGCAGAAATCCTGAGTAAAACTGCGTATCACTGCTTACATAGCCCATTCGTGTCAGCTGCTGCGATGGTTAAGCTACGACTCTTATAATCTATATTATAATTCTGCTCGAGGCTCCATCCGTCCGTGTGTACGTCCGTCCCGTGTCTGTGTCCGTCTCGTGTCTGCACGTTACGCTTTTCATTCTAAGCGGAAACTTCAACTTGTATGAAGCTCTGTTCTTCTCAGGAAGGAAGTTCTACCATTGCTGTTTTCTTTCGGCTTGCTCTTGAAGAAATTTTCACTCAGTTTCAATGCAAAGGCACGAAGTTCATTTTACACGTATCGTACGGTACATACGTATTTCCAGTTCATAGAATATTCACTTTGCTGATCTTGCCTTGCATGACAATCCATATATGAGAAAATCCGTAGTCTGGATACGGCGCAAGCGAGCTGCTCTGGACAGCTTCATTCTAAAAAAAAAATATAATGAAAGTTTGATGTTTAAAGAAATCAAGTAAACTGATGGAAAAGAGGGGTTCGACCACAAGAATGTATTATTGAAAAAATGTGCTTAGTCTGGTGTATATATATATATGTATTGTGGTGTAGCTATCGCATAATATAGAGCAGCAACTTGATGCGTTAAAGAGCAGCCACGGTTCACGCTATAGAACTGTAAGGGCGCTGGCACACCAAAAGAAGTTCAGCGAGAAGCTGGCAGGCAGGACGGCAGTTTTTGAGAAACTCGGAATGCATTGGAGTGCCCACACCGAACAGCTGCAGCAGCCTGCTCAACTGCCGCTCTTCGGTGTGCACGCTCCAATGCATTCCGTGCTTCTCAAAAATAGACTGTCAGCTTCTTGCTAAACTGCTTTTGGTGTGCCAGCGCCCTTATCTTTAAACGATCAGAAACAAGCTTAATGAAGGCTTATACATATAGAAGAAGAGCAATGAGAGAAGTACCCTCAAAGAATCAGACTGCTAATTTTTTTTCATGTCGTCTTTCTATCTGTACCATGATGTTCAAACGCGAAAACGTTACTGGTCAAATATTTGCGAGATCCAACGGTGATATCTGAGTGTCTAGTGTTCATAGGTCGTGTGGGATGACGTAGGATAGACGGGCTACGACTTGGTATACACAGGCTACGTCAAGTCCGCTGCACGCTAGTCGGAACACGGCGGCGCTTCACGTTCTTAGAACAGATGATTCTGTGCGCGTGATGATGGCTTAATCTATGAACACATAGCGATTCCAAATAGGAATCATTGGGAATTAAAAACTTAGTTGAAATTATGAGAGAGATTCGAAACTGAGCAACGGGCCCTCGCTGTTGCGGAATAGCTGCCGCGTAGGCTCAGAGTTCAGGCAGTTTTTGAACGCAATAATATTAGCTAAGACGAAGTTGGATGCCTGGCGCCGTACACGGAAGGCTAGGGAGAAACGTTCTCGTGTGCAGCGGACTTGAGGTTGGGCGCATTTCATCAGAATTAAGTAACGGGATTTTTACCGGGCAGGTTAGAAAAGCTGCATTAGATGTGCTTAGTAGCCAAGCTTAGGTTTGCTACATTATATAAAGTGAAACCACGTGTCCCGTTACTGGGCCGTTAGTCATAATAATAATTGCTGTTCGCGTGTGCGTTGATCTTGTGTGGGAACATCCTCGTGCATGGGTTCCACGTTTCTGCCAGCGTACTGTATGTTCCTTAATTTTTGCTCTCTTTGATCGCCATTGTTGTAGAGACCGAGGCTTCAACTATTCAAGTTAATGATAGCGAGCATGGTTGGCAGTGAATTTATTGTAATATTGTCACGAATTACTGAATTAGGAAGTATAAGGTCCGAGTCCCTTGGCATGCAGACTTCCGGCAATGCCTGGTGCCAGTTCTTTCATTTTATGTCGTGAAAACGAGACCTGTGAGGCCTGTTGTTGACAGCTGGTTACGAGACGAGACGTGTGAGACCTGTTGTTGACAGCTGGTTACGACACGAGACGTGTGAGGCCTGTTGTTGACAGCTGGTTAC